>MU226713.1:605096-617894 GCA_018584345.1 Thuja plicata | reverse complement strand
AAATCTCTATATGGTTTGAAGCAATCTCCTAGGATGTGGTACCTTAAGTTTGATGCCTTTGTGTTGTCAATTGGATTTGTAAGATTGAAATTAGATCATTGTGTTTATTTTAGAGTTGAAAATGATCACCTTCTTATTTTTGCATTATATGTTGATGATATGTTGCTATTTGGGAAGGGTAAGGGTATGATTTTTGATTTTAAATCTCAGTTGTCAGCATAGTTTGAGATGAAAGATCTTGGGGCAAAAAGGTACATCTTGGGTATGGAAATTAGTAGAGACAGGTCTAACAGAAAACTTTGGTTGAGTCAGAGTAAGTATGTGAAGTCTGTGTTGGACAGGTTCAACATGGCAGATTGTAGACCACTATGTGTTCCTATTTCAGTGGGAACAAAGTTATCTTTAGATGATTGTCCAAAATATCCTAGTGATGTGGAGGACATGAGTAGAGTACCTGATGCTAGTGCAGTTGGTAGTCTTATGTATGCTATGGTGTGTACTAGACCAGACATTTTCCAAGTAGTGGGAGTCCTGGGTCGGTTTATGGATAACCCTGGATGGGTACATTGGGATGTAGTTAAGTGAGTATTTAGATATTTGAGGGGTACATCAGATTACTCCATATGTTACCATGGTAACTCTTCTAGATCTCCACATTTAGTTTGCATTCATGGGTTTGTGGATTCAAATTGGGTAGGTGATATTAACTGCAGGAGATCCACTAGTGCTTATGTGTTCACTATGTTTGGTGGTGCCATCAGTTGGATGAGTAAGAGACAACCTGAGCTGAGTACATGGCTGCTACTCATGCTTGTAAGGAAGCCATTTGGCTTAGGAGATTGTGTTTTGATGTTGGTGTTGATGCAGAATGGATTACTATTTGGTGTGATAGTCAGAGTGCTATTTGCCTTGTGAAGAATCCAACTTTCCATGCCAGAACGAAGCACATTGATGTGCAGTTTCACTTTGTGAGAGATATGGTGGAAGATGGAAAGGTAAATTCAGAGAAGGTAGATACTGTGAAGAATTTTGTAGATGCATTAACAAAACCAATGGGCACTGCAAATTTTAGATGGTGCTCAGATTCTATGGGCCTTTTGGCCTATAGCAGTTAGTTCTTGTTATGTTCTTGGTGCTCTTACAAGGTGTTCGACAAGTGGGAGAATGTGAGGAATAAGGTGTCTCAACCTTGGATAATTCCTATTATTATTATTTGTTTTGTAAAATGTATTTCTTGCAAATAATTTAATTAAGTGTGAGTGTACATGTCTAGTTAGCATGTTGATGTGTCACTCCACTTGATGTGTCGGCATCTTGAATTGTTTGTAAGGAGATCATGGCTGAAACGGCTATGACAGATTCCTATGATACGTAAGAGCTATTTCTAGAAGATTCAATGATGGGTGAAGACATGCAATGACATGTGGCAACTGATAAAGTTGAGTACTGTACACTCTTCCACAATCGTGGGGTTCCTATTTTCTTGGAGAATGGTAAAACCCTAATACGGCTATCTTTGGAAGTTGCCCTAAAAGGAAAGCACATGATATAATCATTTTTTAGGGTTGCAGACAGATATAGAAAAAGAGTGTATTGTTGGTATGATTAGGTGCTACTGGATTAGCTATTGTGTGTTGATTGTCTCCTAAAAGAAATTGCATTGCAAGTGTGTTGTAACCGTTGTGTTGAAGATAATACATTGTGCAGGTTTTGGAGTGCTGGGGTTTTTAACCGAAAGGTTTTCCCCAGAGTAAATCATTGTTCCATTCTCTATTTTTCTGTATGCATGGTATATGGCTGTAATATCATTGTTAAATTTGTTAACGAATCTTAAATTGTAAGGATTTAAAAGAATTTTCACAATACTTTCCTTTAGAGATTAGTGTAGGAAGTTATTTCCACACTTGAGTTTCCTTACAAAAAAGATAAGAATAACTGTCCAAAGAACAAGAACTCTCAAGAAAATGGCTACAACCTAGCAGAAAAAGTAGACTAGGATGACTATGAAAATCTCTACTGAGGCTATGAACATCTGGCTTGAAGTAGAGCAAGGTTATACTTGGGATTCGGGGAAAATGTTTTCAAGGCTATGAATGTTTGATTGGTAGCAAAGCTATTTTTGGGAATCCCTGGTCTACATGGAGAAGGTTGGGAACAACTGATGAATGTTTAGGTTACCGCAATCAAAGGTAAAGTAATACACACACATGAATACACACTAGGGAGACCAACAAAAACTTTAGAGTTAGAATTCATTGAAATATTGTTAACTCATATATCTCTTGGTTTTCATTCTACTATAAAATTACAACCCAGAAGAGTCTTGATGATGAAGAAATGCATTGGTCATTCCTCCTTAGTTGGGGCTATTTTTTGTGGGTCCATAAAACACACCACATTTTGGTCCTCTGGCCATGGGGACCCCCCTTTTTTGTGTCTTTTGGTCTTTTGAGTCTGACCCCTTTCCCATTCCCTCACAAATGGATCTCATTATTGGCCTATTGAACAAAGTCAAGACACTTTTTTGGCCTTTTTCCCCTTTCAACATTTCAGAGGACCTCAAGTCCTTTGAAATTTTGAAATGGCCGAAAGACCGAAGCTCGTCCCTTTCGGTGTTTTTGGCATCAAAAACCACTGAAAGGCCGAAAGTGTCTACCTACAGACTTTTGGTGTTTTAGACATTGAAACACCAAAAATTGTTGACGTCCCCCCTAGGGGATATATAATGGCTTAAGGCCATAAAATGACACTCACTTTGTGTTTTCTTCTTTGGCTTCTTATGAGCTCACTGTGACTTTGCCAATTTGTCAATTTTTCTCCTCTTGGTTGATTACTTGGCACGTGCAGCCTCTTGCCCCCATCTTCCACTCCTAGCTATCGAAGTAGGTTTTCTCATTATTTTTCTAATCCTTTTACTATTAGGTTTAGGTTTTCTTTCACATTCTAGGGTTTGTTTAGTTTCATGTGCCTCCCCCAAAATCCTTAGGGTTTTGTTTACACCCTTGTCCTTGTGGGGGAGGCCTCTCCTTTTCTTGTTAGCGCTTGGTGTTGTTTATGTTTTCCCCCTTTGGGTTTTCCTTTTACTTCTGTTGTGACCTTTGTCACAGTTTTTCGGCCTTCGAAAGGCCGAAAACAAGGTCAGTTCTTTGTCACCCAAGTGCTTGTTAGAGATTCGGCCTTTTCGGCATTTCAAACCTTCGAGACGTTTGAAACATCAACAATTCTAAATCTCTAAGGATATTTTCTTCCTTGCAGATTTTAGACTTTCAGAGTCTGAGATCTTGTTTGGACTTTCAGAGTCTGAAGCACCCTTTTGGATTTCTGCATGCCAAAAAGTCTAACAGGTCTCATTGCTAATCGATGACTGCTCTTTCACACTTTCATCCCTTTCAGACTCTGAACCAGTTTTTAGCTTCCAAAATCCTGAAAAGGCCAAAAGTGTAAAATCTTCAGTTCTGGCTACTTAAAGAACTCTTTACTTCTATTTTCCTAGATTAGTTAGTTCTCTCCTATTTTTTTAGTTTCTTCCTCAAATAAAACACTCATACTTGCATATTCCTTATAGAAATGCCTGAGAAATGGACTGCATCACTAGAATGAAGTACCTATACAAGAAGAACACCCCCCTTCACATATTAGCAACAAGCATATCGAGATCACTGATACTGACATCAGGAATGTAAACTGGGATCAGTTCCTGACAAGATGTTCCCAACGAGCTGGGAGATTCAGGGATTGCATGTCACTAGTCTTGTTAGGCCTAGTCATCACAACAGCCCACCTAGTGGTTGTCACATCATCTGAGTTGATCATGACCTTGGCGAACAACTACAACTCAGATAAAATGGTGGTCTAGAATACAAAGGGATAGGTGGTACTGGACATTAGACCAGATATCATAGAAGAGGTCTTCCACCTCCACAAAGGAATGGAAAGGTTCTATGACATTTTCATTGAGAGAGGAAATAGATGGTTAAACAACAAAGGAGAAGAGGCATATGAAATTGTCAATAAAAACTACCTTGAGAAACCACTCCTAAAAAAAAAACTAGATAAGATAGACCTTATGAGGGGGTACATGAGAGATGATATCCAGGAAACAATAACACTACTAAGATGGGTATATTTATTACCTTAGTCCATCCAACTAGAGAAATTCATGATCCTCATAATAGAGAAGATCAGAGGCTATAAGTCTAGGTATGATTGGGGAACCATCATTAGTGACAGGTTGGATGAACAACTTATTGTAGTAAAGCACGATCCCAAATTCTATGTGCTTACCTACATTGTGTACTTATTTTCAGCATGAGAAAACTATCCAGGACTCACCATGAGGGGAAACATAAATGATTTGAATTCCTAGCCCCACATTATATACCCATAGTTGATGAAAAGGACAAACATGTCAGAAGATATCCCTGACTACAAGATAGTCAATGATGCCTTCATCTTCGCAATCATCTAATCTATTGAAGGTGATTTTGCAAAGAGGATGTTAGAGGAAGAAGCCACCAAGGTGACGACCATTGAGGCCTACTACATACAATATAAGACATTCACATACATCCGGGTGGTAGGGTATACTTTGAAGCCTAAGAAGTTACCCAGATATCAATCTAATTGGATAATCAATTTAGAAATGGAAAGATAGCTCATTGATTCCTATGAGCATATAAAGAACAAGAAGAAACATTTTTCTGACTTCCCTATTCTTTTGGGCTAAATATATAGGATATGAAGGTTTGCAAATCCTTGGCCTTTGAATGGGATGAATTCCTACTTCATCTTTACAAAATAGTTCAGCCTAGGTTTGACCGAATAGGTATATACAACCACATCATTGGCAGGTTCTATATCCATGAACCACATCTTGAATATCATAAGCTATCATGTAGATGATCATGAGGTCAAGATCAGGGATTATTACAGGACTTCCCTTACCCTTGCACAAGATACTTGGAAGACCTCAATTCCTCTGAAGGTTTGGGAAAATGACTTAGATAGGGTATTAGAGGAAATTTACACTTTGGATAAGATATATGACAGGCCCATCATGAATGCCAAAGTTGATAAAGATGAGAACAATGAAATTGAGTTCCGAGCTAGGTATGTCCTCCGAACAACTAAAACTTGTATCCAAAGGCCTTATAAGATGGATCCAATCCTGGTGAAGACATTAATGGATCCACCCAAGGAGGATAAATAGTGCAAGGAGAAAAATATAGTGCCACAATATAAGAGGGAGCCACAACAGAAGCTAAGCACATTTTATGGCCATGAACGCACGGTAGAGTATGGGTCAAATCCGAGGTAGAAAGATCCAAAGACTAGAATGAATAGACAAATAGATCCTCTAGTGTAATCATCACAGGCCCCAAAAGATGAAGGCCCTTCCACTTCTAGCCAATCTCCTCCTACTACCGAAAAGTGTAATAAATTGTATAAAAGGAAGAGAGATTCTGCATCTCCCCAACTAGAAACCTTACATGAAGAACAAGAATAAGAGGAAGAAGTAACTCTACTCAAAAGTAAAAGATCTAAAAAGAGGAAGGAAAAGGAAAATACCAGGAAACATAAAGAGGAACCTAAGGAACAAGATAACCCTATGGAGGCGTTAGGATCAGATGAATTCAAATATTTAACTTTGAAGGTCTAGAGTGATTTTTGGACCAAGGGGAAGAGACATCAGATTATGAAATAGGGTATGACACTAGAGATCCATCACTTCTAGCCCTAGGTGACCCTCACTCCACCTCCCACTCAGTTCACCTATCCAGTGCCAAACATTCCTATCATAGAGGTGAGCTCCAATATAGACCAAGGGCCTGGAAATAAAGATACCCTATATCCCAAGACATGATAGGGGATAAGGCCACAAGAGAGGCTCCCGCTACCACTCCACCGCCTTACATTCCCACTCCACCAAATACTCTCTCACTTCCCATTCCAAATATTCCTAAACCTACTCCACCACGATCAGTCTCTTTTCCTTGCTCCATCCCAACCCTTGGAGGGTGAGTAAGTGTAGAAGCCATGTCATCTTTCAGAACCACACTGAAAGCCATGAGCAGTCTTAATACGTAAGTGTTGATTAGCTCCTCAGAAGATGAAGACCAAGACAAGACAAGATAAGGCATTAGAAGAAGAAAAGGTAGAAGAGGGAAGGGAATAAGGAGACGTATAAGGAGAAGGAATGAATGAGGGAGAGGGTGAACAAGGAAGGGAATAGGAAGAAGGGTTAGAGAAAGAAGTGACCTCAGGGTAACAAAAATTGGATTCAGTCCTCCATGTTGCCCTATATGAGCCAGTCACCACATTTAGTAAACCTACCTGGTTCACTAAAGAAATTTAGTTGAGGAAGAGAACTTACATAGATAATGAAGGAGAGGAAGATACAAATATGGCATTTGTAGTGAAATCCTTCCACCAAACAAAGGTCACCATACCAGCACGGAGAATATCATATGTTACGCAAGACACTAGGGGTCGCTAGAAGGTGCAACTTGCAATTCCATCTGCTAGCACCTCTCAGGAACAAGCAACCCCAGAAGATTACACATTTGGAGAGGTAGACTTAGGTGAGCCCACCATGGAAGGGAGAAAAACACTGGTAGCTTTAGGGCTTAAGCATGCTCTAGGGTATCATGAGCAGGGACAAGGAAACCATAAAATCCTTGAAAAAATAGAATGAAGCTTTGAAGAAGATCATTCCCAAGATGGTTGGTCCTATTGACCCAAGTTTCTTGCAGGCCTCATTAAAGGTAGTATTGTAAAAAGGAACACCCCATACTTGCCAACATGTTTGACCCTGTCCTTTATCCAGGCAAGTGAAGATTGGAAAGGTGATTTTGAGAAGTACAGAGAAGACGCCATCAAACAGGTATATAAGCCTTACAAAGTTATTTTGATCGAAGCTACAAATTTAATAAACTTAATGGAGAATGAGGGTGGCTTATATTTTGAGATAGAAAAATGGCAAGTTGCCCTCCAAGACTTAGAAATAATAAGGAAAAAATGTTCCATATATTGGTAAAAATATATGAAGGCGAAGAGATCAACAACTTTGAGACCTAGATCAAATGGATGGCCAAGATAATTAAGGTCTATAAGAATTGTCAAGCCTCCATATTGGAAAATAAGAAAGAGGTCTTGGAGTGGGTAGAATAAATAGATGTTTTCTTGATAGGAATTGGCCTTGACTTGTATCGAGACAAAGATAAACATATCCTATGGCCATCAAAAGAAGTGGTCCAATAGTTTAGGGATATTTTAGCAGGTATCAGTACCAAGGATTCCTTACAATAGTTATTCTATTCGAAAGAAGATATGTTAAGGATGTCAGAACATGAAGAGGAGATCTAGCTCTTTTCTTTTGAATTGACTATGTTTAATGAGAAGAAAGCATGAAAGGTAAATAAGGTAAAAAGGAAGGAGATAAACTATAAGGAAGTTTAGAATATCATATAGATACTCCAAGCTACACATCCAAAAGTATTCCCAAACTGACTCCTCGAACCCCTTAAGCATTTTGGGGAAGATAGTCTCAAAACTTAGCAAATTTTCTCCAAAGGCAGGTTTTGACCTTTCATCATTTAAGCCTTTCGGCCCCCTCAGGAAATGCATTTTTTGGCCTTTCAGCCTCCTATTTTTTGACCTTTCAGCCTTCCATATATTTCAACCTTCTGGCCTCTAAGAGGGCCAAAACATTTAGACCTTCAGGGTTGGTTCAACGCTTAACAAATTTTGGGCACTTAAAAAACTTTTGAGTAGAGGTTGGGGGCCGAAATTCTAAGTGTTTCTAGAAAGATCACCAATTGGCATGGAAGTTGAACTCCAAATCAAATTGATGATTAACTTGAGTTCATTTTGGAAGGACTAACATTCCCCTATCAGCTCCCACTATAAGAAGAACCTCCAGGTGAAGATTCTAAGGAAGAACTCCAAGAATCCAGAAGAAGACTCCAAGTTCTCAAAAGAAACCCTATCTTCTTTCTCTTTCTTTTATTGATGATTTTGATCCCTCTTGAATGGAAAAAATAATTGTAAATTGATTTAAAATCCATGTAGGCTATTTAGTATTAGTTAGCAATAATTTCTCTTTAGAAAAGTTTTCATTTTAGTTTATTTTCATAAATTTAGACACTCTAATGCCCTAATTTTGACATTCAGAGCTGGTAGATCAAAGCTCTATATATTATAATCAAATCAATGTAATAGGGTCAAATTATGAATGCAATAAAGATCTACATTTGATGCTTCATTTGTGGCATGTTAATTTCTGCCATCTATGCAAATTGGTGAATGGGTGCATACATTGTTCATTATTTTCAAAGAGCCTTTTGTTTTGCTGTGTTTTGTATTCACGTTTACCTTAGTTGGAGTTTGTTGTTGTTTATCTACCTTGTTGTGACAAATGCATGGAAGGGATCATCTATTAGGCTTAATGATAAATCCATCTCGTGGCTGCACACATCTTGGTGGCTTCACAATTTGATAGATTTTGAATATCTTTCACGAGTGACGCCATCTTCTCTCTAAACGCTTGCATCCATTGGGTATAGAATTGTGACTTTGTCTAATTTATACCTCTTGGGTTTGTTCCAAATCTCTCCATCATTCAATTTGCAAGGAAGGGTTTACAACATTTTACGTCTATAGGATTTCATTTAGTAATTTGATTTATTTCTCATTACCTTGGTCCTTTGAATTCTATCTTAAATCTGGAAGTAATCATCTTGAAATATAAAATTTCACTTTTAGTTAAATGTAAATCTTGTTAAAAAAGAAAACCCCAAAAAGTACTAAAGATTATTTTACAGTTTAATGTCTTGAGTGTACCAACAAAGGCCTCCTCATGAACATTCACATTTATCTTCAACTGATTAACCAAGAAGGTTTCGACCCAACCCCGGAGAACCTTGTGAATAACCTCATTATTCTTTCAAGAGAGGAAATCGAATCTTGAGATCCTAGCAAGTTCAATAGTTGAATTCTTTCCTTTTCACTTTGGAAATGTGTCATTATTTCTTCTCTTTGAAAATGGTCAATTAGAAAGTGAATAACTTGATCTCTTCTTAATGCTCATACATCCTTTGCATATCCTCCTTTGAATAGAAAATTTGGTGTAGGCCCTCTTTGGTGCTAGTTCCTTCAAGAATATCTCTGAACTATTGTATCACCTCTTTGGCTACGCGTACAATTTTCTTTTCTTTGTCTCGGTATACTCTAATTCAATACTTGTGAATAAATTGTCTATTTATTGTACCCACTCCATAATTTCCTTATGCTTTTGATGTATGTGGTCTAGACATTTTTTTGTAAAACCTAATTTTTTTGGCTATCCTCTTAATCTAGGTGCTGAAATTTTCTAGCTCCACACCTTCATATACCTTGACCAGAATTTGGAAGTGTTGATTCTTGATTATCTTGAGGTCCCAAAGGGTGGGTTGACATTTTTTCAATCTTGAATCTAACCCCGTATCACTCTCCATCATTTATAAAACTTTAGTGGTTTCCACTAGGATAACTCTGAAAGGTCTAAAAATTATCTTGATAAACCTTTCTCCAAATAGTTCAAAATTGTTCTTCCAATATGCACTTGCATTAATGTAAGAGGGACTTATACCTGCTGGCATGTACAAAGTAGCTTTCTTCTCTAGTGCGGCCTCTGATGAGACCTCTAGGAAATTTGGGTCAATGGGACCCACCATCTTATGATGAATTTCTTTAGAGCCTCATTCTTATCTGTCAGGCACTTGATGGCTTCCTCATCATTTCTCATAAAACCTAGAACATGTTTGAGCCCTAAAGCTACCAGGGTCTTACTTCCTTCTCTGGTTGGTTCTCCCAGATCCACCTCTTCAAATGTATAATCCTCTGGGGTTATTGATGCTTGAGATATGTTGGTATAAGGAACTCCCACCTATTCCTTCCACCAACCCTTGGTGTCTTAAGTGATGTATGGTATTCTCCTTGCTAGTATATTAGTCTCTACTTGATGGAAGTTCTGTGCTAAGAATGACATATCTATGTCTTGTCCATCCTCTTCATCTGTGTAAGTTCTTTTTCTTGGATGAATCTCTTTAGTGAACCAAGTGGGTTTACTAAAGGTGGTAACCAGCTCATACTAAGTGATGTAAAGGAATAAAGCCACGCTTTGGGGATTAGGGGTTACCCCCTCCTATTTATCTAATTCCTCTTCATGTTCACCCTCTCTGATAATTTTTTCCTTATTCATTTCTCCTTCATTTCTTTCTTCCTCTCCCTTCTCTTCCTCTCCCTTATCTTCTTCCCTTGTAGCATCCTATTCATCTTTATCTTTTCCTTAATCCCTTGAGGAATTGATTGATATTTCTACATTAATTCCTCTCATGGATCCCAATGTGGTTTTGAGGAGAGGTGTAATTTTTGTACTTATGGACATTTGGGGAATCACGCTAGAGGAAGGAAAAGTAATAGATTTTGGTGGAGTTGGAATTTGCATTCTAGGTGGTGGAGTAGAAATAGAAGGAGATGAAGTTGGTGTGGGAGTTGGGAGAGCAGGTGGTGGAGTAGGAATGTGGGTTGGGAGAGAAGTTGGTGTTCAACTTTCAGCTGCAGTCTTATCTCCTTCTATGTTTTGGGAAGCGCTAGCATCTTGAGTTTCTACACTTTTCCTGGTGCTAGATTCCACTCCTATGAGAGGCACATTTAGTTTGGGTTTTATGAATTGGGACAGAGGTGGAGTAAGGATAACCTAAGGATTGATGGATTCTTGTGCCTCTTTGTTGATTCCTGTTGTGGAGTTAAGTGTATCTTGTACCAGATCTACAAAACCCTCTAGCCCTTCAAAATAAGACATAAGGAAATTATCTAAGCCAAGATTATCCAAAGGATTTTCATGCCCCTTTTAAGCCTCTATCTTTTGGTTTTTGATCTCCTTCTGTCTTAGATTTCTTGCCTAAGATCTTGTCCTCTTTACTAAGGGAACATCCTCCAGTTCTAGTTCCTCTTGCAAAGTTTCTAATCGGGGAGATGTAGAAGCTCTCTTTCTTTTGTAAGTATTATTCCCTTCTCCAATGTTAGGAGGACATGCATTGGAGGTGGAAGGTCCTTTTCCTTAGATGGTCTGAGATTGTATGATAGGAGGGTCTATTTTCCATCTCATCCTAGTCTTAGGGGTCTTGTACTAGGGTTGGAACCATATTCCATTGCACGTTCATACCCATATACTGTTCCCGGCTTTTGAGGTGGGGCGTTCTTGAACTGGGGCACTGTGGGCCTCTCTCCATGTTTCTTACCTACCTGCTTTGGTGGATCCATTAGTGCCTTCATGGGAATAGGATCAATTTTATAAGGCTCATTCATCCATGCCATAGTTATTCTGACCACATGCCTTGCTTTGAAGTCAATGTTGTCATTTTCTTCCTTATCTATCTCTGCATTGAAGATAAGCCTATTGTATATTTTATCAATATTATAGATCGTCTCCAGCACATTATCCAAATCTTTGTCCCAAACCTTGGTGGAAATATTGACCTCTAAGGCCACTTGTGCGAATGTGAGGGACATACTTGCTCCAAAAAAAAAAATTGATGGCTTCGTGCGAAGCCATGACTTTGCGTGAAGTGACTGATAGGCTTTGTGTGAAGTACCCTGCATGGGTGACTTCATGTGAAGTCAAGGCTTCGCTCAAAGTACCCCACACAGGGTACTTCACGCGAAGCATCACTTCGCGCGAATCCATTTTTTTCCAGAATTTGTATAAATTTCTGACTACCCATTTCATTATTACTATTCACTTTTCCTTGATTTTGTGGACCTGGGGCTTAGAGCAAACCAGTGATGACCAGTAAAATGTCAGTAGCTCTTGAGCTTCTTCGACCTCTTGTGATTGTTACTAGTACCAAGTATACACATTTTTCTCATTTTTTAATTATAAATTGTATGTTTTATATTTATTTTAGTTAATTATTTGTTTTAAATAATATTTAGTTTGTAGAAATGTTAGAAAATGATAGTTGAATTTTAGAATATGTTAGAAAATTATAGTAGTATGTTAGAAAATCATACTAAAATATTAGAAAATATTAGAAAACATTAAAAAATCATAGTATATTTATGTTTGCAAATGTTAGAAATTTATAACTTAGTATACATTAGAAAATATTAACAAATTGTAACTTAGTATACATTAAAAAATATTAGAAAATTACATAACTTAGTATATATTAGAAAATTGTAAAGTTTAGTATACATTAGAAAACATTAGAAAATATTATTAAATTGTCACTTAGTAAAATTAGAAAATTGTAAATTTTAGTATGTACATTAGAAAATATTAGAAAATTGTAACTTAGTAAAATTAGAAATTTGTAAATTTTAATATACATTAGAAAATATTAGAAAATTATAACTTAGTAAACATTAGAAAATATTAGAAAATTATAACTTAGTTATAATTAGAAAACTGTAATTAGAATTTTAGCAAATGTTATAAAAAATTGTAACTTAGTACATGTTAGAAAATGATAGAAAACCATATAGTAAAAAATGTTAGAAATTAAAAATTTATTTGTTTTTAAATTATTTTTAAAGTTAGTAAATTTATTAGGAATCTCTCTCTCTCTCTCTCTCTCTCTCTCTCTCTAATTATTTACATGTATATGTTTTAAAACTTTATATGTATGTATATATACATTAATTCATGTAGAGTTAGATGTTAAACTATTACATGCCTTAGTATGTATGTCCTAGTACATTTTAAGACACTTAGAGAACCCAAGTAGTACATGTACCTTAGGACCCTTTAGGACC
>MU226713.1:580893-594382 GCA_018584345.1 Thuja plicata | reverse complement strand
AACATTAGCAAGTGATCTCAAATTTTCCACATCCATTGTAAGTAAATGATCTAAGTTTCTATAATTAATATTTCTCTTTATAGTTTGAGCTAAATATATATGTTCATCCATACCAGTAGGAGCACATTATTTTGAACCTTCTCCAACATCAATTGTCTGAGCTTCCATAGGGAGTGATCCCAACCCTTCTTCAATGTGCAATTCTTTGACTTGACTTGACCCTCCTAATTTAGCTTGTCCTTCACCTTCTTTAGTTTTATGATAATATGCCAATGCAGCTTCACGATTTCTTTGTTCAGCACCAGGTGATCTTTTTCTAGCAGATTTACGTTGTCTTCCCTTCTTGTTCCCCATTTCTTCTCTTCAAAAATGTCTTCCAAATGTATTTTTTCTTCAAAAAAATGCTTTGATATAATATTTCTCCTCTTCAAAATTATGCCTTCAAAAAAAAAAGAAATAACAATCTTTATTCCAAAAATGCATTTGTAAAAATTGAACAATAATAGAAAAATAAAATTACTTGTTGCAATTCAGTTAAAAACTGAAAACAAAAAACTATAGATTTATACCATTCTAAATTGTCAGAAAAAAAAATTACAACATGGCTGACCTACTTCATGCGAAGTAGCCAAGATAAAAATCCGGCGGGATGGTTGTCACCGGATGTTTCACTCAAGTGGCTTTGTGAAAAGGGTATTCACATGAAGCCCTTTGGACCCCTTCACGCAAAGGGGGTCTTCGCTTGAAGACCCCTAAAATGAAAATTTCTTGTTTGAAAAAAACAAGTCCTAAAAATTGGTCTTTTAAGGCCTAGGACAAGGACCAAATCAAATGTTTTTCTCAAATACATGATGCTAAATAATGCAATTTAGAACAAGCTTTCTAATGAATAAAATTTTAATACATATTAAGTTCGTTATCACTTTCAAATATTACTTTAACTAAACATAGGTTGTTTGGCGATTCAACAACCCATCTCTTCAAGGCTTTGGGAAAAATAGTAAATTACAAAACACAAATTATGAAAAATATGTAGGAAAAGTGTATTTGTGTTACCTTTCTATATTAAAAAAAAAAATGAATTTCAATATATACATTTCAAGTTACAGTGATCAAAGTGACCTTATGTCTAAATTACAGTTACTGTCACTTTAAAACTTAATAAGCTATGAAATATTGACCCAAAATGAATGAAACCAATTACATCCTCTAGATATTGAAGTTACAAATATAATTTCAAAAGAATTACATTGTTATCATATTTTAAATAAGCGTTATGTTGATCCAAGTGAAAGTCACTCATTAAAATCATAGTTTTTTCACACATACCACTTTTCAAAGGAGAAGGAAAAATGAATTTTAATTAATTTTTTATTTTAAAAAAAAATATATATTTAGAAACTAGAAAGAAAATTCTAAAAGACCTTATTTTTTATCATCTTCAAATTCCTTATAGTTTTATGGCAATATGTGTTCGAAAATCAAGTTTTTTCTCCAAATGTTGATCTCTATGTCAAAGTTGGCCAAAAAGTAGAACACACTATTGTGGGATCACCCCCAGGTAGTACAATCCTTGATCCTTACTTCATGGTCATCCACACAATTCATCCAATGATCTTCAGTATGTGGCTCATGGATGTAGAATTTGCTAATGATATGGTTGTATGTGCCTATGGGGTTGAATTGGGCCTGGATGTGTTTATATATTTTAAGTGGGCACTCATCCTAGTCAAAGGCCAATGAATTTCAAATATTAATATCTTAGAGAGTGTAGGGGCCTATGAAAATTGGAAATTCCAACAATGCTTCTTCTTATGCTTGATATGTTCATATGCATCTGCAAGCTACCTAGCCATTTACATGATGATTACCCAATCAGATGAGTACCTAGGTAATTTCTAGTAGTTTATATCATCTTCAAATTCCTTATAGTTTTATGGCAATATGTGTTTGAAAATCAAGTTTTTTCTCCAAATGTTGATCTCTGTGTCAAAGTTGGCCAAAAAGTGGAACACACTATTGTGGGATCACCCCCAGGGAGTACAATCCTTGATCCTTACTTCATGGTCATCCACACAATTCATCCAATGATCTTCAGTATGTGGCTCATGGATGTAGAATTTGCTAATGATATGGTTGTATGTGCCTATGGGGTTCAATTGGGCCTAGATGTGTTTATATATTTTAAGTGGGCACTCATCCTAGTCAAAGGCTAATGAATTTCAAATATTAATATCTTAGAGAGTATAGGGGCCTATGAAAATTGGAAATCCCAATAATGCTTCTTCTTATGCTTGATATGTTCATATGCATCTGCAAGCTACCTAGCCATTTACATGATGATTACCCAATCAGATGAGTACCTAGGTAATTTCTATTAGTAATAATTGAGAGGGGAGGGGGGGTGAATCAGTGGCCTAAAAAATATTCCAATAATCAACCCTTAAAACTTAATACCACAAAATTATACCTTTAGTTATCTTCAGTCCTGTAAGATGAATGCCTTAAAAATCTTATATAAAATTACTACTCCTCGAAATGCTTTGTAAAACCTTCTAGTGTATATTTACCGATTAGCAGTCTATCAATTTACTGAAAGATAGTAAATTACCTAGAGCATACCTGTCAAACCAATTAAGTTATGTGTAATGCAAAACACTAAAGTAATGACTCATAAACACATTGACACATGGATTTTTAAAGTGGAAACCATGTTAAGGGAAAAACCACTTGGGACCGATAACCCAAAATTTTCACTCTTCTGAAGTGAGTTCGATGAAGTGCCAACCCTGTTAAAGGTTACAAACACACTATTAGGTGTGACCTTGTTAGAGGATTTAAAAGTTTAGTGTGTCACTTGATAGCAGGCATCTCTATGTTACCATCCTTGATCAAACACTCACTTGTCCTATCAATAGGTATCTGGCATCTCATGTTATCTTCACAAACAAACTTTTTGATACTCCATTGGATATATCTCAATATAGAAAGGATCTCTAAATCCCACTTGGTTAAGAGACTTTTTGAATCACTGGTTAAACTAAAAAAGTATGATCTGTTCACATATACAACTATACTTGTAGATTTTTAGATCTATTGTAATCTCACAAACTATTCTGATCAATATAACTATTTTTATACCTTTGCTCCACTTTGATTCTTCTCGGTGATGCTATGCTCCATTGCTCGGTGTCTGCACAATTATTTATCTCTTTTCCTTAGCTTGTTGATCAACATTATATGAAGTTTCTCTTCATCAATTTCTCTTTTGCATCCTCTTGTTCATTTCTTCACCCTCATCAATTCATAATGAATATTGTTGTCTCTTAAATAGACATGATATAACTATTGTTAGGTTCTTGAATTTCTTGATCTTGGTGTGATCCACAATTCTCGCCAATCATATTTAAAGCAAAACTCTTGTTTTATCTCGCTGAGATATTTTTTCCAACAAGAAAAATCATCTTTAAATCTATCACTTTTCTCTGGCTTATCTTGTCGATGAAAACAATGATAACTACTAGTTAACTCTATATTTAGCTCTACTAGCTAGATATTTTATCATTTGTGAACTCAAGTTAATTTCAGTTTAACTCTCTGAAAGCATCAGTCAACACTTCAGTTCTCCTCGGGCTTCTCCATCAGTTTACACTATGTTTCTTACCATCGGGTTTTCTTGTGATTCTGCTTGTTGGTAATGCTCATCGGTTTTTGTTGGTCGGGAATCACTGTGACTTGGCTATCAGTGATCTCTCTTGGTCGGGTTCCACTGACTGTCAGTGTTTGTATTCAAAATGTGAGTGCTTGTCTTTTATGCATTATAGAAAGCATAATCTTTATCTCTCTGATCCTCTGAAGTCTTTCACACTTTAATTATAACCTATTATATTATATCAAGATGACATTAATGACAATATAATCAATTAACTAATTTAATGTCTTGTACTATCCTTCTGCATTTTGGTTATCAACTTAACATCTTCAAATATTCAATCAGTTACATGTCATCAATCTCTTCCTTTTGCATTGATGGCAACATACTACATTATCATACTATACTATCACCAATACAATATAAAATATATAGTTTCATCAAGATTTTCTAATGTAACTATTAAAAATATGTGGCTCTCGGTAAGCTCAAATATAGCTTAGATTTGTTTCATACAGAGTGGTTGTCTTCAATATTTAATCCCTTCATTGGATAGATGTATCATCTGATATTTGTGTTCTGAGATGTGCTCTGCCTTGACTATTTCTCCTTCTTGATAATCTCTTTTTCATTTGAAATAACTCCCTCCCTTTGTTTCTTATCTCCCTTAGATGGATATTTCATATGTAATCAATTTCTCTCCCTTAGAATATTGATTAACTCTTCATTTCTGATTCTCAGGAACTTCTCTTCATGGATAATGATATAATCTCTCCCTAATAGTAATTCTCCCTTTTGTATGATAATGAGAATATCTCTCTCCCTTTGAAAACAATGCCAAATAAAAATACTTCTCCTTATTTTATCATCTATATCATCGTCCATCCCTTTGCATAATATAATCCTTGAATTTCCCTATCGATTAGCAATATAATGTCCTAATTTTTGGTGTGGATTTGTACCTTGCAATGTACAGATGTATCTGTTGGTGTCCATCTTAGTGTTTGCATCAACATGATTGATCTTTATTTGTGGTATAGGATGATGCAACCTCCTAGACAGATTACTAACCAATAGACAAGGGTTGAACCCCTAGTCTCTGTCTTAGATACTCAAATATATACTTCAGTAATGGCTTGGTGAATATATCAGTTCATTGTTCCTTTGATTGATCATATTCTAGTGTCACTTCCTTTGCTTGCACTTGTTCTCTTAGATAGTGATACTTGATAGCAATATGCTTAGGCTTAGCATGCATGACTCGATTCTTAGAAATGTTTATTGCATTGGTATTATCATAATAGATAATTACCGGTTCAAGGATCTTCATATGCATACCTTCGAGTAATTGTTTGATCCATGCAATATTTGACCAATTTGCAGCAGCAAAGACATATTCTTCTTTTGTATTAGACTGGGAGATGCATCCTTTCTTCTTTCTTATCCATGTGACAAGTTTATCACCCATGAAGAATGCTCCTCCAGTTGTGCTCTTTCGATAATCAATATTTCCAGCCCAATCAACATCTGTATAGACTTGTAGCTCAAATTTTTCTTCTCTCTTGTACCATAAGCCATAGTCCTTAGTGTTTTTCAGATACCTTAGAATTCTTTTGACAACAGTCATATGTGATTCTTTGGGATTAGAAGAGAATCTAGTGACTATCCCCACTACATGTGCTATATCTCATCAGGTGTGAACAACAGACATTAATTTTCCAATCATTGATCTATATAAGGTCTGATTTACCTCATTTATCTTGTCCTCCTTTGTCAGCTTGCATCCAGTAGCCATATGTGTTCTAACTGGTTTGGAATCTTCCATCTTGAATATCTTCAACACTTCCTTGATTTATTTGGACCGAGTGATGTAAATGACTACATCTTGTTGAAGAATTTGTAGACCAAGAAATAATTTGATCTCCCCAAACATAGATATTTCAAATTTATTTCTCATTTCATTAGCAAAGGATTTGCATAACAATTCATTCCCTCAAAAAATGATATCATGAACAAAAATTTCAGCAATCATAATATTACCATCGGTATCTTCTTTTAAGTATAGATTGTTATTTTTGCTTGTTCTAACAAATTTTGTGCTAATGAGATATGAGTGAAGTCTTTCATACCAGGCTCTTAGTGATTTTTCAATCCATACAAGGCTTTGTGTAGTCTACATACCATGTTTTTCTTGTTTGGATTGACAAACCCTTATGGTTGTTCAATGTATACCTCTTCCTCTAGTATTCCATTTAGGAATGAAAATTTAACATCAATCTGGTATACCTTGAATCCTTTGAATGGATCATAAGAAAGTAGAATTATAAATCCTTCTAGTTTAGCAACAGGTGCAAAGGTTTCACCATAATCAATACCTTCTTCTTGTGCACATCCCTTGTATACTAATCTTGCTTTGTTTCTAGTGACTTCTCCATTCTCATTCAGCTTGTTTCTGAATGTCCATTTGGTACCAATGTCATTCTTGTCATATGGTCTCAGTACTAGTGTCCATGTATTGTTCTTCTCAATCTGTTATATCTCTTCATTCATAGCACTGACCCTTTCTTCATTCTCAAGTGCATTGTAAATAGATTTAGGTTAAAAATCACAAAGTAACATATGGTGTTAAGTGACTTAATTCTTGTTCTTGTTCCAGCCTTCTTGTCTCCTATGATTTTATTCCGTGGATGATTTCTTCTAACATACTTGTAAATTTTTGGTTCAGCTCTGTGTTCATCATTTTGATTATCTTCTTCACCTTCATTTTCATCTAAATTATTCAGAACATCATTTTGAGTATTATCCCGATAGTCAATAATTATAGCCTGATACTTGGGTGCAATGTTCTGATGCTTGGGAGCGACACACTATTGATCGGGTAGAGTGTCAGGTTCTATATAAACAAACTTGTTGTAGTACTCTGATTCCTTTTTTCTTTCCCTATCATTCTTTTCTACAAATTCATCTATTTTCACATTTTCACTTTCAATGATTTTTTTTGATGACTTGTTAAGACATTTATAAGCCTTGCTTTTGGTTGAATACCCTAGGAAGATACCTTCTTCACTTTTTTAGTCAAGTTTTCCATTTTTATCATCCTTCAATATATAAAATTGACTACCAAAGATTTGGAAGTAACTTACATTGGGTGTATAACCATACCAAAGCTCATATGGTGTCTTCTTTGTGTCCTTCTTCAATTGTATTCTATTTAGTGTGCAGAGAGTAGTACTGACGGCTTCCCTCCAGAAATTTTGGGTGATACTTTTCTCAATCATCAATGTTCTAGCACAATCAACAATTGATTTGTTTCTCTTCTCAGCAATTCAATTTTGTTGTGGTGTCCTTGGTGCAAAAACCTGTCTCTTAATTCCATGCCCATTACAATAGTCATTGAATTCTTCTGAAGTAAATTTCCCTCCTCTATCTGACCTTAAGCATTTCAATTTCTTTTCACTCTTTTTTTCTACCATTTCTTTGTACCATTTAAACATCTTAAAATCTTCTGATTTATCTTTCAAAAACATGACTATCATTATTCTAGAGAAATCATCAACAAAGAGAATGAAATACCTATGTCCATAGTAGCTCTTTGTCCTCATTGGTCCACATAGATTTGTATGGACTAATTCTAGAATTGCAGTAGATGTATGGGTTTTTCTCTTGAAACTAGACTTTGTCATCTTACCTTTTTTGAAAATTCTTGCACATGATATGCTCGGGCTTAGTCATCGTCAGTAAGACTCTGAAATTCCTTTCATTTCTTATCTTTATCATGTTGTCAAAGTTCACTTGACACAAGATTTTGTGCCACAACCATAAGTCTTCATTTCTAGCCCTCAAACAAGTGGTGTTAGTGTCATCAAGATAGAAAAGATTACCTTTTTCTGCTCACCAGTACCAATTAACCTTCCTGGTTCATTGAAGATCTTTGCCTTCTAATTTTCAAATGCTACTTTGTGACCTGAAATGTTCAACTGAGAAACACTTAACAAATTTTGATTCTAGCCTTTAACCCAATAAGCATTTTCACATTTTATCAGGTTATTCAACATTATGGTTCCTTTACCTTCAACTGGACAAGGTGTATCATTTCCCATTCTCATTGAACCACCATTATAGTATTCAAAAGTCGCAAACTTTTGTTTATCACCGGTCATATGGTGAGTGCAGCCCTTATCTATGATCCAAACATGATTTTTACTAACTTTAGATATGAGTGCAGTTTCTACATACCTTTCTTCATCTTCAACTGAATCATCCTTCATGGCTACAAATACCATCTTGGTGTCTTCTTCTGTTTTTGTGTTAGTTTCATCAGCTCTCCTCTCAGCTAGGTAACATGATTTCTTCCCTTTGTCCTTTTAGTCTTAGGTATCTCTCTTTTCAAATTGTTGGTTTCTCTAGTATTCTCTATTTTCACTTTTATCAAACTTCTTCTCGTAAGGTCTATCATTTCCTCTGTCATCTTTTCATTGGTTTGGACATCTTGCAGCAAAGTGTCCAACCTATTTACAATTGAAACATACAAGTGGTAATTTACCTTTGTATCTTCCTATGCCTCTCTGCAATCTTTGAGCCATAAGTGCTTCAATTTCATCAAGTCCTTGATCCTTATTATCACTGTCACTATCATTTCTAATAGCATGTCTATGACTTGAGTTAGTTATCTTTAGAGAAGATTTGAATGTTGATTCTATAGATGGTAAGACACTATTGTCAAAGTTATTCATCTCAAATGAAATTAGTCTACCAATAAGACTATCTAGAGTAACTGTATTTTTTGCAACTGCTCCCATTTCTTGAATAGAAAAAACTCTAATAGCATAAATAGGCAATAAGGTTCTTAAGATTTTTCTTACCACTGTCTCCTCTTCAAGTGTACCTCCAACTCCTCGGATAGCATTGACTACCTATTTTATTCTGCTGCTATACTGAGTAATGTTTTCTCCTTCTTTCATCCTTAGGTCATCAAACCTCCCTCTTAGGATTTTTTCCATTGCTCTGAGTATATTGGCATCTCCTCCATGTAAAAGCCTCAGCTTATCCCACATTTTCTTTGCACAGGTGTAGGTTTTGACATCTTCAAACTTAGCATCAGAGAGTGATGATGCAAGTTCTATCTTCATGCAATTATGCTCATGCTTGACTCTTAATTGTTCAAGTGTATGAGGTCCTGTAGGTAAAACATATTCAGTATCTAAGTATTGAACAATATCATTTCCAATACCTGATAGGTGGAGTCTTATTCTGCTTTTCCATGATGCAAAGTTGTCTTTATTCAACTTGGGCACATCTCATCTATTCATCTTGTGATCTTTTGCTTGAGTTGTCAAACTCCCTTTCTAAGCACACAAGCCCTGATACCAATTGTTAGTAATAACTAAGAGGGGGGGTGAATAAGTGGTCTAAAAAATATTACAATAATCAACCCTTAAAACTTAGTACCAAAAAATTATACCTCTAGTTATCTTTAGTCCTATAAGATGAATGCCTCCAAATACTTATATCAAATCACTACTCCTCAGAATGCTTTGTAAAACCTTCTACTATAGATTTACTTATTATTAGTCCATCAATTTACCAAAAGACAATAAATTATCTAGAGTATACTGATCAATCCAATTAAGCTAAGTGTAATTCAAAACACTAAAGTAATGACTCATAAACACATTGACACAGATTTTTAACATGGAAACCTTGTTAAGAGAAAAACCACTTGGGACCAGTAAACCAAAATTTTCACTCTTCTGAAGTGAGATTGGTGAAGAACCAACCCTGTTAAAGGTTACAAACACACTGTTAGATGTGACCTTGTTAGAGAATTTAATATTTTAGTCTATCCCTTGATATCAGGCATCTCTATGCTACCATCCTTGATCAAACACTCACTTGGCCTTTCAATAGGTATTTGGCATCTCATGCTATCTTCATGAACAAAATTTTTGATACTCCTTTGGATGTATCTCAATATAGAAAGGATCTTTAAATTTGGCTCGGTTAAGAGACTTTCTGAATCAATGATTAAACTGAAACAATATGATCTATTCACATATACAACTATACTTGCATATTTTCAAATCTATTGTAATCTCACAAACTATTCTGATCAATATAACTCTGTTTATACCTTTGAAACACTTTGATTTTTCTCGGTGATGCTATGCTCTATTTCTTGATATCTACAGAATTATTTAGCTCTTTTCCTTAGCTTGTTGATCAGCACTGTATGAAGTTTCTCTTCATCAATTTCTCTTTAGCATCCTCTTGTTCATTCTTTCACCCTCACCAATTTGTAATGAATATAGTTGTCTCTTAAATAGACATGATATCACCATTATTAGGTTCTTGATTTTCTTGATCTTGGTGTGATCCGCAATTCTCTCCAATCATATTTAAAGAAAAACTCCTATTTTATAGAATGTTGAGATCTTTTTTCCAACTAGACAAATCAACTTTAAATCAATCACTTATCTCTGGCTTATCTTGTCAATGAAAACAATGATAACTACTTGTTAAGCTCTACTAGCTAGATATTTTTTCATTTGTGAACTCAAGTTAACTTCAGTTTAACTCTCTGATAGTGTCGGTAAACACTTCATTTCTCCTCGGGCTTCTCCGTCAGTTTACACTATTTTTCTGGCCGTCGGGTTTGCTTGTGATTCTTCTTGTTGGTAATTCTCATCAATTTTCTTGCTCTGGAATCATTGTGACTTGGTTGTTGGTGGTCTCTATCCATTAGATTCCATTGACCACTATTTTTTTGAGTCACAATGTGAATTCTTGTCTTTTATGCATTACAGAAAGCATAATCTTTATCTCTTTGATCCTCTAAAGTCGTTGACACTTTGATTATAACCGATTAGATTATATCAAGTTGACATCAATGAAAATACAATCCATTAACTGATTTAATTTCTTGTACTATCCTTGTGCATTTTGGTTATCAACTTAAAATTATCAAACATTCAATCAGTTACATGTATCAGTTTCTTGGGTGCAGGGTAGATCCTGGAACTCCTGTGTATGTGAAGTTTCTAATTTGTATGTAGTATGCCCCTGTATAGTCAGAAAATTGAAGCACTTCCATGGTATAATGGTTTAGCCTTCCGAGTAAGTGGTTTGGGGTCATGTCAAGCACCTTGAATATTATCCTAACTTAGATCTGGCTTTTTCCCCCTGTGCTGCCCCATTTCCACTTTTTCCAACCTATTTCTGGCACCCCAGACCGAAAAACTGGGACTTTGACCTCAGGGTCAAGGTCAACCTTTTTGGGTCAAGGATGACCTCAACCTTGACCTAGGTCAAGGTAAACCTTGACCTTGACCGAGGTCATAATCGACCTTTTCCAGGCCCGGGATTCAAATTTAATAATTTTAGGGTTTCCGGATGTTGGTCTTTGGAAAGAGTTAATTCTCGCTTCCGGGTCAGCTGTTTCAGTCTTTGAAAAAAAATATATTAAATTATATTTAATATAGGTCCTCTTTTAGGGGCATGATTCTAATTGGAATTTAATTCTCCTATGTTGGCATCTCTATAATATTGTGCCCTAGTTTCATATAAAAGGAAGTTTTCTCCTCTTATTTTATCTAACCATCATTAACCACAAGAACTATAATCATCATTGCAAGAATTCAAAGACTTGAAGAGTGAGATCCAAAGGTGAAGAAGCAATATTTGAAGCAAGCCAAGTAGCCATTGAATTATTCATCCCTTCTCAAGCAGTTGTTTTCATCAAGGAGATCCATTGGTGGCCATTGAAGGATTCAAGCTTAATGGAGCCCTCTTGTTGAAGATTTCTCCATCTACATTCCTCCAAGCCTCTTTCAATTCAAAAACCCATTCAAGATTGGTGTTGAAGATCTATAGACATCCTACATTCTACATTCTACATCCATTTTGGTGCATACATACTTGTGGATTCATAGATTTGAATCCGCCACAAGGACTTCTACAAGAAAGGTGAATTTGTGCATTTACTTTGTTTTTACTTATGCAATTTCAATTATACTTTGAGGTTAATGCCAAAATTGGGGTTTGACCAAGGAAAACTCTTCCCCCAAAAACATACCATTTTTCTTGCAGGCACAAGTTTGGAATAGTAGATTGGAGTGTAGATTTTGATACCCTTTCCAGAAAAATTTTGGGAACCGAAAACAAAATTTCATTCAGAGACTTTTTAGGTCGATTCTACCCTAGGTCGGAATTGGAAATTCTAGGTCAATGGTGACATTGAATTGAGGGTACAAATCAAAATTGTGTCAGAATGGAAAAAGATTTCTGGGTTTTTTTGTCTTTGCGTTTCTATTCTTTATCGGGTCTCATATTTTCTAGAAACTAAGTATGTACCCCTGCAAAACACATTCTTCTGATTTGCAATATTTCAAGGTTAGTACTTTTCTCCTATCTATTTCAATTAAAGTTATCAATCTATCTAAATCTGTTTCACATTCAAATAAATAAATGGGTACTTAAGATCTTCCTTCTTTATTCTTATTTCCAATTGATTGATTCATTTATGCATTGATCCTTCCATTTTGGATTAATCAATTTGAATATTTCATTTTTATATCTAAGGATAGAAGGATAGCATTTTATTTACACCCTACATTTCAATACACAAACAATAATTATTTTAAATGTAATATAGGATAATTGCAAACCCTAAAATCATTCATCTCTATTTTCTTATATTACATTTTGGTGAACCCACGATAGACAACTCTTTCTTTTTGGTGTTATATTTACATCTTTTATGTTAGATCTTGCATGCATATTAGATAAGCTTTCTTTTATGTTCTTGTATTTACATTTCAAAAATTAAAATCTTGTGTTTTCTAAATCACTTCATTTGCATTGCATTAGTGTATGATCCACTTCTAGTCCTACTTATAGTATCCTGGTTAGAAGAAGCCATAGACTTATGGGTTCCTTTGATCTAGAGTCTTCCTCTCCTTTCCTTAGGATCACAGATGACAATTTGATCACTCATATTTCCAATCCTTCTATGGAGCATAAATCTTCTCACTCATCTCATGATGAGGATGATTCTTTAAGAGTTCCTCATGAACAAGTGCACACTACAACATTTGGGGTCAAATTTTGATGCCAATTTGCGATGACACTACCATTTGTGTGTGATTTTTGTGTTTTTTTTTCAAGTGCCCCTGATGCTATTGTAGAAACTGATGAACTATCAGATTCAACTCCAAGATCCAGCTACATGAAATAAACCTGTCACAAAGATTCAAGAAACCAAATGGAAAAAGAAGAACTCAGAAGTTACTCAAAATGTGAGAGAAAAAATATCATTTGAATTAATGAAAAAGTACAAAGATCAACCTTATAAAAGGTGAGATAGAAACCCTAAAGGAGAAAACTAGTCTGCACATTATTAATTAAGAATTAATTAATAATGCACCTAAGAGACGCTTAAGCAACTAGAGTAAAAGGAAATAATACTCTAACACCCCCTCTTAAGCTGAACGCAGGGAGAAAGCTAACCTAGCAAGACTATGAAAGAAAGAAATGGGTCCCAGCAACAAGGCCTAATCAGGTACCCAGTACAAGGAAATCTCTATAAACCGGAGACAAAGGAGAAAACCCAGTGGGAAAAAATCCTCTCCAAAAAGAGATATAAAAGCAAGCAAAGACAAAAGGAATAACTTCAAGAGACTCTCTCAAAGCCAGTAGTACAATGTGTACTGCTAACCCCCCCGTGAGAGAGGGTCGAGGCTCCAAAGCCCCCTAGAATGAAAGAACCCCTGGAGCAATGAACAAACCACTGTGACTCCAATGCAGAGGAGTGAAAGTCAGTGGGTGCTGAAGAGGTGACCT
>MU226713.1:544924-560052 GCA_018584345.1 Thuja plicata | reverse complement strand
AAAATGCTCAACAATGCTCCAAGATCATAAGAGAAAATAGCAAATGCTCCTAAACATGATATGCTAAATGAAATGCAAATGCTAAAACTCTCTCAAAAGCTCTCAAATGCTCCTCAATATGCCTATACTAAGGATTCTTTAGCTCTTGAATTCTTGGATTCCAAACACAAAGGAAATTACTTGTATTTATAGCATTTTCCCAAGGGTAGGGGGTAGAGTGAATTGATCATGATCAAATTTTGGTTAAGTTAAAAGCTTTGAGGTGTTTGCAAATGGAGGGAAAGTTGGTTGGTTGTCTCAAAGAATTAGGAATTAAATAACTCCATCATTTAATTAAATTGGCCATGGAAGGGTGATTAGGTTGGATTTGATCTTTTTGATTTGAACTATACAATTGAAAAATCAATTGCATAATTTGATTAATCCCTTTAGGCTTGAATTTAATTATTTGATTTCATGATTATTTAATAGTTTTAATTTGATTTGAATTTTGTTCCTTTGATTTGATAAATGTCCATTTGATTTGCATTGAGATGATATTATGAAGCATTTGGCTGAGATTTATAATTTGAAATGTTTGAGATACACCTGGTAAATTTTAGGTGTCTACCAATGCCCCCCTTTGAAGTAATGTGCGAAGTGCATTGATTCAAAGAAAGCTTGATTTTCTTGATCATTGAGTTGATACAGATGAACTGATATGAAAACCTGATATGAAAATCTTGATATGAAAATCTGATATGAAACTCTGATAT
The DNA here is from genome assembly GCA_018584345.1 of Thuja plicata. Lineage (NCBI taxonomy): Eukaryota > Viridiplantae > Streptophyta > Pinopsida > Cupressales > Cupressaceae > Thuja > Thuja plicata. The sequence goes on along the minus strand of MU226713.1, from coordinate 559,297 downwards.
GATGCTCTGATATGAAACCCTGATATGAAACTCTGATATGAAAATTCGATATGAAACCCTGATATGAAACCCTGATATGATGCTCTGATATGAAACTCCAATTGATAAAGTTTAAAATTTTAATACCCCAGATTTGATACAAGATATGATGCAGAATCCCAGTTTGATGATATGATGATGCCCCCTCAGAAATGGAATCATCTTGATTGTAAGTAAAATTTTTTGATGAACAAAGTGTAAAGAATAGATCAAAGATGATATAATTTATGATAAACAATGATGTGAAAAGATGTCGAGCCAATGCCCTAGTGAGTAGAATATGCATATTAGGTTTAACTGGGTCAAAAATCTCAGAAAATAGGTTAAAATAGCTTAAATAGGTTGAAAAACCTAAAATTACTATTCATTTTCACTTTTGACTATTGAGATTTTGCTATGATCCTCTGACAACTGATAGCGATGGTGGTCCTAATTCAAGAGCATATATTCGAGTGAGCACGCAAATACCAGAGACCACCTGACTACAGGCCTCTAGTGAGTAGTTTGAACACTTTGTGGTGCATTCATTGTTCTTAAAATGGCATTTATTGCATGTTTTTAGTGCATTTTAGAAGATTTTTAGCTAAGAGCCACATAAGATAGATAAAGTGCCACATAGGCCTGCTAAAAGCCGCGTCCGCACTGTGAAAAGCCGCATACATGCAAACCTTAGCCGTGTAGGAGCCAGGGTAAAATTGCAACCAAAAATAGGTAATACGCCCCCTACAAAGTCCATGTTTAAAAAGCCACGTATGGTGATTTAAAAGCCACGTAGGCTCGCAAAAGGCTGCCTAAGAGGTAAAGCACTGCCTCCGCATAGTAAAGAGCCACTTTTGAAGATTTAAAAGGTGCCTAGCTTTAAAAAATATGTACACTTAGTTAAGTGCCGCCTACCACAAAGATGAAAGTTGTGATAGAGGAAAAATAGATGAACTCATTTCGATAAATCGTCCAGATGAATGAATTAAGTTCTGAGCTATAAAATGTTTGTCCAGATTGTTGCATTGTGTTAAGGATGATAGAAAATTCATAATGATGAATGTTTGATAGGTCAATCAGGTATGATTAAAAATGATTAAAAATTATCCTAATGTCTCACAATTTAGAGGTTAGGAGCAATAAGTTGATACAATCAAGCTAGAGCAAAGATAGACTTAACGTGTTATGATTGACTTAGAATGGTTCATCAAGAGAAAAACTAACATGATGCACTTTGTTTCAAAATGTATGAGCATTACCGCAAGTTGCGGGTACGAGGAGTTTTGATGTGGATCTTGGATTTGGTAGATGAGCTCACGCCACTTGAGCGACATACTATTGAGACTTGTGGTCTTAGTTTCCTTTTAGATCTCCCTCGGTTTCAGCTGAATCAAGGTTTATTGATAGCTATGGCAAAGCATTGGCACTCTGACCATAATACCTTCCATTTACCTCCCAGTGAGATAACGATTACGCTAGAGGATGTTTATAGACTTTTAAGGATCCCAACTCATGGAGAGTGGGTGTATTATGATGTAGTATATGATAGCAACATATGCAAATGGGTGTTTGGGGATAACACCATTGTAGATGATTGTATTACCTAGGTACAGTTTGCTTCGTTCCCTACCCTACCAGCGTTATTAGGAGCTATGATAGGAATATTATTGTTGCCAGATAGGCGAGGATGTGGTTTTGCAGTCAGATGGAGCCAGATTATTGAGGACTTGATATCGCATCCATGGAGATTGGATTGGGGTTCCTGTGTGTTGGCACATTTATACCATGATTTGCATGAGATAGTTTATCGGTGTAGTGCAGTGATTTATGAAGGTGTAGTTTTGCTATAGTTGTGGACATGGGAGAATATCCCTATTAGTAGGCTAGTGTTAGCATGGATCTGGGCTTGCGGGTATCTATATGCATTCTTATATGATGGCATGATTGTCCAGCATCATCTGGGCAATGTTGATTTTTGGAGATGTACTATTGATGACATTGATCAGGTGGTGTGGAGGCCATACTTGCAGTGTGAGAGGTGGCGGGAGGATGATGATGAGTTACCTTACATGTTTTCACCTTGATGAATGATAGGATAGTCCTCTTTGGTTATTGAGAGATTTTTCTTTGGCAGGGTATTACGCCAGTTCAGCTGGATGCAAGATATGCCACAGGGTATGGCATTATATGCTAGAGTACAGGCAGAGAGATCGATGTGGGGTGCACAGGTTGACTACTAGTCAGCTTTCTTATAGATTGATCAGCTGGGATATGGTGTGTGGGACATGCTTCCACAGGTTGCCGATGTAGGGATGTCTGTTGAGTATCGAGAGTGGTTCTTGTGACATCGGTTTATGAGATTCACTGATTCAGCAGAGCCTATTCCAGATGTTGATGAGCTATCTGAGGATGATGGCAACAGTGGATATGATGGTGATGATGGTGATAGACCACACTGACACAAAGTCCAGAGAGCACCCAGAGCACCATGGGTAAAGAGAGCAGGGCCTCAGATGAGAGGCGGACATGTGAGAGGCTGAGTTGGTGGTTTCAGATAGCCTAGGCAAAGATTAGCAGGTGCATAGGGACCATAGGGTTAGGTTCCATTGAGAGTAGATTTAGATTGGGCTAGACAGAGGCACAGATGGGTGCAAGATGCGAGACAGGTTCCTAGGCAGATACCATAGGTTGACCCACAAGTCAGCACAACACAAGTTATACCACAGGTTCCTTTAGCTCCTTAGGCACCATAGGGTCCTCCAGCATCTTAGGTACCTCCAATGTCAGATGATATAGTGCAAGATGTGCAGGGATTACAGGCTGGTATGACTACAGTGACAACCAGATTAGATCAGGTCATGACCATGTTACAGTAGTTTCTGGCCACTCTGGCTCAGCTACCAACCAGTGCGAGCACTAGTCAAGCATCTCCTAGTTCACAGGATAGAGCAGGTGATAGAGATCCTGATGGCGCAGGTGGGTCAGGCACAGGTTTAGATGGATCAAGTGCCCCTACTGGGTCATGAGACATATATGGACCCAGGATTGTGTATCATATGTATTTGTTGATCACGATTTTGATGTACCATTGTTATTGATGTACTTTTGATGTACAGATTATGCTATAGACATTTGATGGAATTTATCTGATGAAGATCTTTGATTCCTCCTTTGATGATGTTACGAGATTTCCTTTTATGCATGTCTATATGTTTCTATGATGCATTTATTTCTAATATGCAATGGATGCAAATGTCTTAGAGTAGGACATAGATAAGTGGATGCAAATGATGCAATTTAACTCTATATGTTTTTGGTTTAACAATGTATGGATTATGCAATGCAATGAATGCAATACTTGGTGCTTATGGTAAAATGAAATTCATCTATCTTTTTGTGTTTTTGAATGAATGCAATTTAATTCATGAGATGCAGTTCTAAATGATGATATGGAAAATGATTAATGAATAATGTATCTTTTTCTTGTTTTTCTCTTGATATGAATGTATAATGAATAATGACTAATGATAATGAATGCAAAGGAAAATCTCATTTTGAATGACTTGAAATCAATCCATTTGATGAAGTGTTTATCAACCCTTTGTTCCCCCTTTAACTTGGAAAATTGCTAGAAAGACAAGCCTTTATGAGAACTAAACATTTGAGAGTGCAAGCGAGAGAGCTAAAAGAAACTAAGCTAACAAGAAAAAAGAAACTAATCTAACATGCAAGATGCAACTAAGCTAACATGCAAGAAGAAACTAATCTAACATGCAAGATGCAATGCAACTAATTGTCCTTGAGGTTTGCGAAAGGAATGCAAACTAATATATATTTTCATCATAGAGCATTTTGTCGAGCTAGGAGTCCATACAATCCTTACTGGTGCCACTATGACCATAAGAATATGAATATGACTTTCTCGTGTGTGGTAACTCCTTCCTACGAAACCAAGTATAACCCTCACTAGTTGGAAGACCAACTATGGGAGTATGAATACCGGTTTAATCAGATTCAATGTTGCAAGTGGATATTGGTATTAAGATATGGAAAATCTAAATAACCAAGGTATCATTGTGTGTAAACAAACAAAGGTTAACCCTTCGTCCTGTATGAATTTCCTCTATGGTTCTTTGATGACCATGTCTTTGGACTAATTCACACAAGTTAAAGAATCTTCCTCAAAATAGTCACTCAGAAGCTTTAAGAAAAACACCATGTCTTTTATCCTGGCCAATCTAGTCGAAACATCATTGATTAGCTAAAAAGAACATGACTCGAAAAAGTTAATGAAAAACTCATCAAAATTTCAAGTGTTTGTGAAATGTATCAAGATTTTCAAATAAGAATTATAGACAATCTCATCATTTAAGGTGTGTCAATTTTTAATCCTGATAAAATAAGTCAAATGATGTTCAAGGATCATGTTATGCAATCAAACTATTTAGGGTTGAACAATGATAGTTATGAAAGGTTTGAAAAATGTCTCTCCTGAATTGAAAAATCTGCTTCTGATATGTGACTGAAATGTTGCACTAGTGAATCTGGTTGTTATCAAAAAAATTTATGATGTGTGCCCCCAAGTGATAAATGTGATCAATGTGAAGCGTAGGGAAACTAAATGGATGCAATGAGGATATGGACAAGTGAGATGAAGAAACCGCAATATGTACAAATGCAACTAGGAAATATTGGATTTGATAAATGCAAATCCTCCCAAGATCACCTACATGCAAACCTATCACAGAATAGAAGCAAGACAGAAGAGAAGAATGGCTATGGAGGCCAAAAGGCTAGAGACTGGAAAATCATGTTGCAAGAAAAAGCTTCTATTAACAATCAATGAATTACAATAATCTCCTTAATGAAATGAAAGCGGTGAATCCTTATAAAAGGATACCGAAACCCTAAAGGGGAAACCTTAAAGAAATAGAAAGCTGCCTAAGTAACTTAAGAAAAGAGTAGATAGACTAATAATTAAATGAATTAATTATTAGCTATACTAGACTACTCTAACACCCCCCCTTAAGTGTAACTTAGGGAGAAGAAAAATAGCTAAAATACTGCAGAAAGCAGGAAAGATGGGTCTCGGCAACAAGGCCTGATCAGGTACACAAAACAAGAAAGAAAACTAGATGAAGGAAACTAAGCCTTCAATCTAGGGAAAAGATGTCCAAGAGAAAGGAACAAGAATGAGCAAGAAGCATCTCCGAAGCATGAAGCTAAAAACTCTGTCAGAAGAGACTGCTGGAACCCCCACTGAAGTGCATGACCAGGTAGAGAAGAAAATGTCTGAAGAGCTGATCAATCAAACCAGGAAGCAATAGAACCAACAGGTGAACCCCCCCATAATGCTAAACTGGGAGAGGTGACAGGAACACTGAAATGCAATGCCAGACACATCTGCAAAAAGAAGACCAGGGACACCAACAGTGCAATAGAAGTACAAACATAGGATAAAGGGTGGTTTCATTGACACACAGCATGGGATAATGTCGTGGAAGGTATGCTCACTTGACAAAGGTGGATGCACCTAAAATGGCATAAGCATCAGAACCCCCCATGGCACTTTATAACAGAGTGAAAGTACAACAACCATACAACGTGTACAAGATCCCAGATATACAGAAGTAGGCACTTTATCTCAGTGTGTTTACAGAACAAAAATGCATCAGAAGGAGCATACAAGCTCAGAAGTCAGAAAGAAGAGTGAACCAGAAGTACAGTAGAAGAGATCCCAGGACCTGTAAACCCAAGAAATCCAATAGAGTGCATAAACTACCAAACTCAGAGAAGAGAAAACCTGGAGTAGAATCTGGAAAGAAGACCCCTGCAACTGCATAGTGCACTGAACCAGCTTTCCAACGATATCTTGTTTGCCAAAAATGGAGTCTGGATGAACTAGATATGACTCCCGGAAGGAAAGAACAGACATCGGACTTCAACAGAAAAAAATGGTATTGAAATGGTAGAACCCAAAACCCTAACTACCATCATCAAAAAGTGCTCAGAAAGAGATTTCCAAAAGTATATGAAAGTCAAAAAAAGACCCCCGGATGCTCAAGATAGAGTGAAAACACTCTAGGAGGGTCAAAAAAAGCCTCAGAAAAAAAATTTAAGCCCCCAGGGCTACAAACATCCTGGCCTTCGGTCGCATGGCCCATGCAGAGGCTGAACCGGAGCCCCTGATCACTAAAAGGACTGGCTGCTTAAGAAATTAAGCCCGCGGGGCTGAAGAAACCCGCCGGGCGGAGCCTCCGAGCGGAGCGCGACCGGGAGCGGGGGTCGGGTGGAGAAATCCAGTGGCGGGGGCCGGTGAGCAGAGCAACGCCGGCGGAGGGAGCAGGCGGGGCGGTGGGGGGCTGCAAAGTGGCGGGGGCCACGGTGAACAGGGTGGCGTGGGCCGGCGGAGGGAGCCAGCGGGGCGGCGGGGGCCGCGGTTAAAATGTCGGTGGAGGCCGCTGAGGAGGGCGCCCGCAGCTGGAGGTGGTGGTGCGGGGGCGGCCCAGTGGTGGCGCAATATGAAATGAATTGGCTGCGCATTAAACAAACCAAAAAACCTTTAAAAAAGTGGGTTTTTTAAATTTATTTTTATTTTTTTCTTTGTTTCCATGTCTGTACGGCACTGGAAACCAAAATTTTTTTGGCTCGGGGTCAAGTTGTCAAAAATGGACAAACTTTATATGGATTCTGGGGTTTTTGGGCCTTCCAGACACAACCATGAGGTAGGTTTTGGTCCAAAGTGCCTCAAAAAATAAAGACCCCCAGATCCAATAAAAGACAACGAAAAAGCTTCTGAAACCCTCTGTGATTCAACAAAATAAGAATAGTGAACAGTAGGAGAGCTCTGATACCATATTGGATTTGATAAATGCAAATCCTCCCAAGATCACCTGCATGCAAACCTATCATAGAATAGAAGCAAGACAGAAGAGAAGAATGGCTATGGAGGCCAAAAGGCCAGAGACTGGAAAATCATGTTGCAAGAAAAAGCTTCTATTAACAATAAATGAATTACAATAATCTCCTTAATGAAATGAAAGCGGTGAATCCTTATAAAAGGATACCAAAACCCTAAAGGGGAAACCCTAAAGAAATAGAAAGTTGCCTAAGTAACTTAAGCAAAGAGTAGATAGACTAATAATTAAATGAATTAATTATTAGCTATACTAGACTACTCTAACAGGAAACACCTAAGGGACAAAATGCGCCTGTTGCCAGGTTTTCACCTCTTGGGATTATTGCTCATTTTCTCTTTTTCTCTTTTTTTCTACCAAGGTGCCTATTGCTAGGTTTTCACCAAGGCACTTTTTTCTCTTTTTCAAATGTTTTTGGCTTTTTGAAATTTCTGATTTTTTTGGTATTTTTAATATTTTCTCTTTTTTTTTGGTATTTTTTGAATTTTCTCATGTACAAGGGTGATGCTTGACTCATCTAATATTCTTCAACTTATACTGTTTATTTTGATACTCTTTCCTCTGAATCAGGTGTGGAACCTCTTAAGATGAATGCTATTGATAGGTTCTAGCAATTCATCACCATCACAATCAGCCAATTTGTAGGTCCCCATTCCAAATGAAGAAACAATGACAAAAGGACCAAGCCAATTTCCTTCCCACTTTCCTTTCTTTTCTCTATTAGCCTAATTTTTTGGATTTTCTCTCAATACTAGATCTCCTATTTGAAAGTTTCTTGGCTTGATATGTTTGTTATAGTTCTTGGAAATTCAATTCTGATACACTTTGAAATGATCATAAGCTTGATTTTGATGTTCCTCCAACAATTCCAATTGTTGAAGATGGTAAACTCTATAATCCTCATTCATTATTAATCCATGCAATGAAACTCCAAGGGATGGTATTTCAACTTCTAAAGGAAGAACAGGTTCGGCCCCATAAACCAAAGAAAAAGGTGTAGCTCCTATCAAGGTTTGAATACTAGTTCTATAGGCCCATAATGCTAGATTGATTTGAAGGTGCCAATCGTTTTCTGATTTTCCAATGGATCTCTTAAGTATTTTCAGGATGTTCTAGTTAGTTGCTTCTTCTTGTCCATTACCTTGGGGATAGTAAATGGATGAAGAGTGATGTGTAATGTGGAATGTGTCACAAAGTTCATCAATATATTTGTTCTTAAACTATTTTCCATTATCTGTAATGATGGCATGAGGGATGCCATATCTGCAAATGATATGATTTAAGATAAACATGGAAATTTATTTTCCTGTTGCAGTTGATAAAGGGACAAATTCAACCCATTTAGTAAAGTATTCTATTTCTGTGATTATATACTTGTGTCCATTTGAAGAAGGTGGATAAATCATGCCAATTAGGTCAAAACCCCATTGATAAAGTGGCCATGGTGTGACAAAAGGGTTTAATTCTTGTGCTGGTGCATGAATCAAGTTTCCATGATATTGACATTTCTTACAAACTTTAACATATTGACAAGCATCTCTTTCTAAGGTTTTCCAAAAGTACCCCATACGTAAGATTTTCTTAGCTAGGTTTAAACCGTTTGAATGTGACCCACAAATCCCCTCGTGGACATCTTTTAAAGCTAATTTTGATTCATCTTCCTCTAGACATCTAAGCAGTGTTCCGCCAAGACCTTTGTGATATAATGTGTCAGAAAGGATAGTATAACGGGCTGCTTGTCTTAAGAAATTTTGCTTTTCAGTGTGGGTTTGGTCTATAGGAAAGGTTTGATATTTGAGGTAAGCATAGATAGGTCCATACCACAGAGATTCATGTCCATGTAAAAGGGCAATAATTTGGGTCTCGGGTAGGTCAAATGTTGGTTTCACCAATTCTTCCAGCAAAAACTCATACTTTTCATTTTGATTAGGTAGCTAAAGTAAAGATGCCAAAGTAGCCATTGCATCGACTGCCCTATTCTTGTCTCTTGGAATTTGTACAAAAGTAATCAAAGAAAAGTACTACTTCCAGTTGTCCACTAAGTTCTTGTAAGTTAACAATTTTTTATCCTTAGTATTATACTCATCATTAACTTGATTAATGACTAATTGAGAGTCCCCATAGACCTTTAATTCTATGACATTCCATTCCAAGGCTATCTTGATTCCTATCACCAAAGCTTCATACTCTGCTATGTTATTGGTGCAAGAGAACACTAACTTGTAAGATTTTGGGATTGTGTAACCTTGTGGTGTAATCAAAAGAATGCCTGCTCCAATGCCATTTTTTGTATATGATCCATCAAAGTATAGAGTCCATGTCTTTCCTTCGACATTCACAATTGCAAAATCTAGGAGTTCGACTTGTATAGGATGTGTAGATTCTTGAGGATATTCAGCCAATTGATCATCTATAACTTGACCTTTGATTGCTTTTCTTCAACATATTCAATGTTGAATTCACTAAGTACCATGACCCACTTCGCAATCCTTCCAGTTAAAGTTGTTTTGCTAAGTAAGTATTTTAAGGGGTCAATTTTAGCTATGAGTTTCACCTTATGCAACAACATATAGTGTCGTAACTTTTGAGAGGCAAATACCACTGCTAGGCAAGCCCTTTCCATGAACCTATAATTTAACTCATATTTGATCAAGGTTCTACTCAAATAGTAGATAGCTCTTTCTTTGCCTTCATCATCCTCTTGTGCCAATAAGACTCCTAAAGATTTTTCTATTGCTGAAATGTAGAGTAATAAAGGTTTCCCTTGAATTGGTGAGATTAATTTTGGAGGATTCATCAAGTATGTTTTCAACAGTAAAAAGGCTTTGTCACACTCCTCATCCCATATGAAGATGGTGTCATTATGTAGTAATCTGGTGAAAGAATGGCATTTTTTTGCCAATTGAGAAATGAACCTTCTAACAGATTGAAGTCTTCCTTGAAGTGACCTCATTTGACTAATATTCTTTGGAATGTCCATGTCCATTATTTCTTGTACCTTTTCAGGATCCACTTAAATGCCTTTTGCTGAAATAATGTATCTTAAGAGTTTTCTAGATTGTACTCCAAAAGCACATTTCTTTAGGTTAAGTCTCACCTTGAATTTTTCTAACCTTGTAAAAATATTTTCAAGTATGGATAGATGATCTTTTCTTTTATGTGAATTAGCTAAAATGTCATCCACATAATCTTCTATAAGGGTGTGCATCATATCATGGAAAATGGTAGTCATGGCTCTTTAGTAAGTGGCTTCGGCATTTTTAAGACTGAAAGGCATTACATTCCAACAAAAGGTACCCCATGGGCATGTAAAAGATATCTTCTCTTGATCCTTAGGTGCTATGCAAATTTGATTATACCCATTGAATCCATCCATAAGTGAAAGCATAGAATGACCTGTCGTGAGATCTACAATAGCATCAATGCTAGGTAAGGGAAAGTCATCTTTTGGGCAAGCAAGGTTTAAATCTCTGAAATCTGTGCAAACTCTTATTGTTTTATAATGTTTGGTAATAGGTACAATATTGGAGATCCATTCAACATATGCTATTACTCTTATAAATCCTGCCTTAAGCAATTTCTCCAATTCAGCTTTGACTAAAATGGCTGTGTGGATACATTTTTCGCAACTTCTGCTTTACAGGCTTAACCCCTGGTTTCACATTTAAGTGATGCATTATGAAACTTGGATGTAATCTGAGCATGTTAGCATATGACCATGCAAAGTTGATTTGTTTCACTTGAAAGAATGCAATGAACTCTTCTCTTTCCAAAGAACTCAAAGATGCTGCTAGGTGAATGAATTTAGGATCCTTTTCTGTTCCAATGTTGAACTTTTCTGTGGGTTCAATAAGTATAGGTGATCTTTCATTTTTGTGAGCTGGCAAAGTGTCCAACCTTTCTCCCTTAGGTGCCACAGTTGGGTTTTCACCTTCGGAAAAATCCTTTATTTTTACTTTTTTTGGGTCTAGCACTGCTACATAGTGGTTTTCACCACTAGACCTTCTCATTTTTTTTTGTGTATATTTTCTCTTCATTTTTTGGATTAAAGGGTTGAACACCTACCCCCATAATCATGTCTAGAGAGATTTCACTGGTGGAAGAATTGGGTTTGACCGCATTGAGGTATAAATCCATTGAATTGTCATTTGGGAAGTAGAGTAAGTCATTTGACTCGAAAAGATCCCAATCGATAAGTTTGGGATGAATTAAGGACAAAGAATCATTGAATGGGTTTTCATTTGAAGGAGTTAAGGACATGACTTCATTATATGGTTCGTACATTGTATCATCAAGGTCTATGACATGTGCCTCTTCTAGATGGTCCATGGAAGAAGGATCAAAATCCTCTCGATCAGAGTCCTCTAAGATTTCTATGGGAAAGAAAGCATGTGGATTAAACACTAGGGTAGAATCTCCCACCCATGAAGGTACCCAAGGATCACCTACCCATTGAGTAAAAAGAGGTGCTTTTTCTATGTTCACTTGTCGAGGTTCACTTGCTGTTTGAGTTGAATTCGACCCTTGAGCCACATGTTCTGCATTTTCAACTTTAGGAGGAATAGCATAAGTGTGAATGGTATCAACCTCTATGTCATGACAAGATTATTCAGACAAGGAATCCCACTCATAGTCTCTAGAATCATCTTCACTTTTAGAACCTATCATATGGATATGTGCATGGAAATCATGCATGGGATTTGAACTTTCTCCTTTATGTTGAAAACCTATGCCGACTTTCTCTTATTTGGCTCTCCAAGTAGGCTCAATAGGTTCTAACAACCCTCTATGTCAAACTCCTAAGGGCCCTCTTCCCTTATACCCCATTTTCTTCATGATATCAAATCCTTTGCCATATTGATCAGTTTAGATATTGATATGTTGCACCCTTTCATTGGAATTAGCTGAATTATCATCCTCTTTATAGAGCCATTGTAATACCTCATCATCTTCTTTGTATAATTCTTGTTTGTCACATTCCCTCACAAAATGGGAATTGTACTTATGAGGTTGATGATCTTTGGATGGTTTCCCATGTGTCCTTGGAGATGTAGGTAAATCAAAGAGGGAAATGGAATATTCCCCTACTCCTTTTGAGTTAATTTTACATTGTTTTTTGAATTGATGCATTAGGTCACTCATCTTGTCATAATGATCTTTCTTAGTTTGTTCTCTTTCTTCCTTAGTGGGTTTAGGAAATTCCAATCTCAATGTTGAAGTCTGAACTGAAGTATCCTTTGAATTTGAACCCTCATAACTCATCTTTTCTTTTCCCTTAGTCGATGTAGTTGAGTTAGTTTGAATAGGGTTAGGAGTAGGTGTGACATTGGATGTTTGTTCTAACTCTTCTTCTTTGGCCTCTTCCATGGTAATATTAGGGATAACTCTTTCCCTATTATGAGGAATATACAATTCATGACTTGGCTTCAAAGCATTACAATATTGGAATGGGTTTGAATCTCTTCCAATTGTGATCTCCTCCCCTACGTATTGAAATTTCATGCATTGGTGATATGTAGAAGGTACCGCTTGCATCTCATGTATCCAAGGCCTTCCTAGTAAGATGTTGTAGGTCAATTTCATGTCAAGGACTTGACATATAGTGTCCTTTTTTATAGTTCCCACTTGAATTGGTAGAATGATCATACCCTTTGAAGATCTTTCCTCTTCATCATAAGCCTTAATAGTTATTTGCTTCTTTGAATCAATGGAAGACTCGGATAAACCTAGTGACTTGACAAGGTTTAAAGTGCAAATATTTAGACCAGCTCCACCATCTATGAGAATTATCTTAACCCTATGTCTTTGGATTAATACCTCTATATGCAAGGGTAAGTTTTGAGGATGTGTGATAGACATGTCATCTTGTTCCAAAAAACAAAGGCAATGAGGGGCTATGAGGTGTCCCACCATGTTTTGAAATTTGTCTTCCTCAAAGTTTATAGGAACCGTGGTCTCACATAAGGCCTTTTATAGAATCTCCTTGTGATTAGGAGATAATTTTAATAACTCCAAAATTGATATTTGGGTAGGAGTCTTTTTTAATTGGTCCACCAAACTATAAGGCTTTGTGGTGGGTAGTGTTTGTTTAGCCACAATAGTTGGTGCCTTGGGACCAAGAGTAATAGGAGTAACTCCTTGTAAGGTAACCTTTGAGGCTCACCCCTTTGTGATGGTATTAGAATATCCTTGAATAGGTTGGTCATTAACCACAACAACATTGATGGTATTGTCATAAGTATGGGCAAAGTTGACATTATGACTGCTTTTTACATTATTGGCATTGTTTCCTCCATTGTTGGAATTAGAAGATTCTCCCTTTTCATGCTTATAAAAGGAGTCTTAAAGGCTATGTGATCTTCATTATTTTGAGGTTCATCCACCTTTATCACACCATTGTCTATGAGATCTTGTACCACATGTTTGAGATGTAAACAATCATTGGTCTTATGTCCCCTATTTCGATGATAGTCACAATGGTTATTCTCATTCCACCAATTTGGCTTGATGTGTGGTTCATAGGGTTGAGCCTTTGGTAGATCGATAAGCTTATTTTCAATAAGTGTCCTTAATGCATTTTCCAATGGTTCACCCAAAGTAATGAATGTCCTCTTGGGTGTAGGTGCAAAGAACGGTTTAGGCTTAGAAGCCCCTTGATTATTCCCAAAGTTGTTATTAGTGTTGTTGTAGAAGGGTACTTTGGGTGCTTGATTCATGTTATTGGCTTGAGCTGAGTTCTGAGTGAGGTTGAAAGGGATAGATTTTAAATTATTAGCCTCCACCACTCCATCGTTAACCACTCCTTTATTGTTATTGTTATTCCTTGTCCAATATCGACTGTTTTTGTTGTTGTTGTTGTTATTGTTATTTCAATTTTGATTGTTGTTGGAGTTATTATTGTTGTTGTTATTTTTGTTATCTTTGTAGAGTTTAATTTCTCCACTTTTCACCAATATCTCTTCTATTTTCACTCCATTCTCAATTAATTCTTGGAATGATCTAGGGCATTGTAGCCTTAGATGATAGTTCATTTCATGATTCAGGCTGTTAACAAAGATATCCATCTTTTCCTTTTCGGGTACACTTTGAGGGTATCTAGCAGATACTTCCCTCCATCATTGTAAGAAAAGTAGGAACCCTTCTCCATCTCTTTGTTTGGTATTGCATATATTTAGCATTGTAACCTCATGTTTGATGTTATAAGAATAGTGGGTTACAAATTTAGAGGCCAATTCCTCAAAGGTCCTAATACCGGAGGGTAATTTTGAAAACCACTCCATTGCCATGCCTCCCAAAATTCTAGGGAATAAACTCATGAGGTAAGTTGTGTCATGCATGAACTCTAGACTTAGGGCACAAAATTCCCTTAAGTGATCTTGGGGATCAGAGGTCCCTTCATATTTATCATATTTCAGATAAATAGCATTTGTTGGAAATG
>MU226713.1:506940-544874 GCA_018584345.1 Thuja plicata | reverse complement strand
GCTTCAATAGAAAAAGGTTTAGGAGCCCCACCTTGTTTCAATGTGTCCAATTGTAGTTGAAAAAGTTGGAATTGTTTGTTCATAATATCAATGGGGTTAGCCTCTGCTTCTTCTTTCTTAAGTTTGGTAAAATCAAAATCATGTAGAATTTTGAGACCTGTTTGTGCTAGGTCTAGGAATTACCTCTCTTTATCATTTTCCAATACTTTGTCCATAAGTTTCATAAAGAATAGGATTTTCATAGCCTCGGTAACCTTTTCATCGGTTAACTCTTCCTCATTTGGGTCCATATTTCCCCCATTGTTGGTGTTATTCATCCCTTGCTTATTAGGATCTATGCTCATCCCTCTATTGATATTGGTGTTGGATCCTTTGTCATTAGGATCAAAATTCCCTTGTTTGGTGAGGTCCTTGTTCATGTGATTAATCTAATCAGGATCTATATGATTGAATGGAAAATACATCCTCGGTTCTGTTTCTTTGATGGTTTCATGTACAGGATTTGCAGAAAAGGGATCACCCAGGAAGGGACACTCTTGTCTCAGATAAGACCCGTCTGATTTTAGGGTAGCTTTTGTGTAATGGGATCGAGTTAAAATCGGCATTAACATACGTCAAAATGAGGATCCTAGGTTTTCAAACTTCTTCAATGACCAATCCGTGTACGAAATTGTGAAATGCCCAGAAATGGCAGATTCTAATCAAGGTAGGTATTCTCAGTGATAAAACGTCCAAAAGGGTATCCAAAAATCAAATTTTCTTTTTCTTAAACTTTTGGCAGATACCCACTGTTTGCCTTTTAAAATTTCTAGGTGGCTCTTACCCATGTGTAGGCGGTCGTTTATTGATAATACGTGGTTACTAGAAAGTCTCTACTTGGCACTCTATAGTTAGCAGGCGGCGTTTCTCTATTGTTAGGTGGTTTTGAAATGTTGTTACATGGCTCTTTCCGATTAGCACGTGGTTGTTGGATGTTATCACGTGGCATTTTAAGTTTGGTAAGCGGCCCAAATTTTTTTTTAAGCGGCTCTTCAATGATTGTATGTGGCGTTTTGCTGATCAAAACTGATTTTTTCAATTTTAATAGTGTTTTCAGGGTTTAAAATATTAATGTCTATGATCAAATTTATCAAACAACATTCTTGCATGAAAATGAAATACAAACTCAGCACCCACGTAAGATTTGCATCATGTCCCTAAAACCACACTAAAAGTGTATGTTCTTAGATGTTTCAACAGGTTTGTACAAGAATATCTTCCAAGCAGTCTACCTTAGCCTCAACAAATTTGTCTTTTAAAGATGGCTCTACAAAGGTAGGTCTACTACTTTACCAGGTCTCAACCTATTTTTGTCTAAACCTTGACAAGATCCTTTTCCCCTTTGAGGGCTTCCCACACGCACAAAAGTATGATTTTGTACAATCCTGAAGGACTACTAGAGGAAGTGAAGATGGCTTGCGCAAGTTTTAGTCACTTTTCAATTAAGGAGAAGCGCATTATTTATAGTGGGTTAGACGATATTGTGGTAAAAGTAAGTATCTCCCACTTTGGGTCATTCCCTCTCACCATCCTTGTAAGGCAATTGTCAGGAGGTAGGCCCTTTAAAGCTCTAATTAGCTAGCATGTTCATAAAAGTAGGAATTGAACTTGGTCCAACAAGTTTGGGAATTTGATTCACTCAAAGAGTGAAGAGCATATCCCTATTGTCTTCCTTTGGTTCCAAACACTTTAAACAATTATTTTCATTTTCAACCCCTTAACAAGGAGGTTCTTAGAAATGAAGTGTGTGGTTCAATTAATCCTTCCTTTCTTTTGACTACCCAAACTTGACACTTTTGGATTTTTGATCAACTTCGAAAAGTTGAGAGCATATACCTGATGTCTTGTTTGAATAGAAAATATTAAGGTGTCCTTATTTATACTAGATTCAAATGAATTGCCACAAGTTAAGTAATGCAAGCTTGATTAGATAAGTACCTAATTTCAAAGCTAGCAAGGCTAGGCACATTTTTGAGTATTTTAGCTTATTTTTACTCACCTAGTGGTGATAGTTCCCACTCTATCTCCTCCAAAAAAGTTAGTCAACACAAAGCACAGCAAAGTGAAGAAAACTTGAAAACCTTAAAGACACAAAAAACCTCTTAAAAGCTCCTTTAAATGAATGATTTATGGATTAAAGCTTTTAAAGAAAGTAAGGATGCAAATTATTCAAAGAGTAGGAAATTTTTCCTTATATGCAAAGAACACCTTAATATAGTGATCATATAAATGTTCTTCCTCAAAAAAGCTTTCTAAAAAATTTGCATTATGAACCTCCTTATCTTTTTTGGTTTTAGCACTTACCTCCTTGCTAGGCCTTGAGACTCTTTTCTCTAGTTTCTGCACCTTGGGGTGATTTTTCATCTACAGAACAAGAAAACACAGAGAATTATAAAAGTGACAGAATCAACCAAAAACTGATTTAAAGCAAAAGTTGCTACGCGGCATTTTACAGCTAAAGAGTGGCTACAAAATGTTAGTAAGTGGTACTTTAAACTTTAGAAGCGGCTTCTAACTTTTTCTACATGGCACTTAAAATATAACAGGTGGAAAAATAAACAGAGTAAGCAGCGCAAAAAGTATAAAAAGTGGTCAAAAATTGCTGATAGGCGGCTGTTCAAAGTTCACAGGTGGTGCACTTTATTTGACAGGCAGTGTACTTTATCTAACAGGCGGTCTGATTTATCTCCCACATGGTAGAAGAAGTAAAGGTGGAGATGATTCACGCTTTTTAGGTGGCATTTTGGTGTTTATAGGTGGCTCTTTGCAGCGTATACGCGACTCTTCTCCTATTTTCTGCAAGAAAAACACCAAAAACAAAGAAAATAGACCAAATAAAATGATAAAAATGTCAAAACAGAGGCTTAGAGCCCCACGGTGGGCACCATTATGTGTGTAAGAAAATAAACCTTCATGAAATTAAGAATGAAAGCAACAATTCTATGGAAGGATAAACAAGTTATTCTAAATAATTGAAACTAAAAAAGCTATATCATCTCATGGTTCTCTATCCAAGCTTTGTTAAGAGAGCTCTCAGGCTTAATCTCTCTCAAGGAAAATCCTAGAATGAGATATGTATGAAAATTCAATGCTCAAATCTAACTAGAATGCTGAAAATGTTCAACAATGCTCCAAGATCATAAGAGAAAATAGCAAATGCTCCTAAACATGATATGCTAAATGAAATGCAAATGCTAAAACTCTCTCAAAAGCTCTCAAATGCTCCTCAATATGCCTATAATAAGGATGCTTTAGCTCTTGAATTATTGGATTCCAAACACAAAGGAAATTGCTTGTATTTATAGCATTTTCCCAAGGGTAGGGGGTAGAGTGAATTGATCATGATCAAAGTTTGGTTAAGTCAAAAGATTTGAGTTGTTTGCAAATGGAGGGAAAGTTGGTTGGTTGTCTCAAAGAATTAGGAATTAAATAACTCCATCATTTAATTAAATTAGTCATGGAAGAGTGAGTGGGTTGGATTTGATCTTTTTGATTTGAACTATACAATTGTAAAATAAATTGCATAATTTGATTAATCCCTTTAGGCTTGAATTTAATTATTTGATTTCATGATTATTTAATCATTTTAATTTGATTTGAATTTTGTTCCTTTGATTTGATAAATGTCTATTTGATTTGCATTGAGATGATATTATGAAGCATTTGGCTGAGATTTATAATTTGAAATGTTTGAGATACACCTGGTAAAGTTTAGGTGTCTACAAGTGTATATAGTTGTAGAGTTAGGAGTCAGGGAAAGGCAGTAGCTATTTTTAGAACCAAGCCCTAGGCAAGCAAGCACTGTCCGTTTAGAGGTTTGGAGGAGTAACAGTGAGTTTCCATGAGCAAGGAAAGAAGGTAAAGTATGGTCCAAGTACATGTACAGCTAGGGTTTAGTGTCATCTTGACATATTGAGTTGGTCGAGTTCATACCAATGAGTGGAGACAAATTTTGGACAAGTTTAGCATAGTGTTGCAGACTATCCTAGTTTTTAGGCCTATTATCCCTATAAGACCTAGTTTGTAGGAACCCCATGTATGAAGGGCTAATGAACTTAAAACCTTAAAAATGCCTTGTAAGGTGAAAAAGGGTATCATAATATGGTCTTAGATTTTCAAGTTCTTTGGGAAAATTTGAAGCTATTTGAGAAAAACACCCTAGATAGGGCTACAAGGAATTAGGCCTCCTTAAGCCAAAAGTGTGAAATCGATTGCAAAGAGTGAAGAGATCCCTCAAGATGGACTTCAAATTGATCAAATGTGATTTCTACATGTTGAAGGACACCCCTACAAGTGGATCAAGAAGGTTAGAGTGAAAATTGGCATTTAGACTATTCTTAGTGTGAGTAGGAGAAGTGGAGAAGTGAAGTAATCATAGGGTGTTAGTCTTTCAAAGGGTGAAGCACAAGTGGAGACTCCTAGAGGAGAGTAATATTAGGATTTAGTTAATGATATAAGCATAATAAGGACCTAGAGGAGATTAGGATCCTTGAAGAAGACCAAGAAGCTCTTCTTAGGTAGATTGTGCAAGAAAACCCATTGGAACACTTACATCATATTGGTTTCAGAGCTTGATTAAAGATTAGGCTTGTGGTGGATGTTTCATCCTACTAAATCAATGGGAGAGAATACACTCAGAGGATCAGAAAAAGACAAAGTCATGGTGACTAATGCTGAGTTAGCCAAAAAGGTAGAAGAATAAGAAGAAGACAACAAGTCATTAAGAGAAAGGTTGTCTCAAATGGAGAAACTCTTGGGAGAAGTCCAAGACAAAGTTGGGAGGATGAAAGATAAGATTAACTAGAAAGAAGAAGAAGAAGTAAGGGAGAAAGGAGTGGATATAGAAGAAGAAGCTCCAACCCCTGATCCAGTTAGTGATCAAGAACCCTTCTTAAAAGCATTGAAGGCTTTGAGTGGTAAAGCTTTGGAGGGTGTGCCACTCTTTAGTGGACAAATGGATCTATATTCAGTATTGGATTAGATAGAAAACATAGAGAGCCATTTTGAATGTGATGGTATCACAGAGGCCCAAAAAGTGAATATGGCCAAGTCAAGACTAAGAGTTTCATCTCTCACATGGTGGAAGTTTGTTCAAAATAAAAGAGAGAAGGAATGAAAAAGTCTTATAGCCACATGGAAGGGCATGGTGACTAAGATGAAGCAGACCTATTTTCCTATTGATTATGAAGTGAAGCCACATAGGAGGAGACATAATCTAAGACAAAAAGATTTAGATGTCCAAGACTACACTGAAGAGTTCCAAAAGTTGTGCCTACGGTCACAAGTGGTTGAAGATGAAAGCATCAAGCTAGCTAGGTATATGAATGGACTTAAATGGTCTATTCAAGAAGACATGAGTCTAGTGAGCTTCAAAACCATCCGCCAATGCTATCAAATGGCCTTGAAGATAGAAGAAAAAGGTAAGAGGAAACAAGAACAAATTTCTAAACGAAGAGTTAGAGGAAGAGATAGTAGAGAACAAAGAGGTGGATATGGTGGAAGGAGTTCAGAATCAAGGATGCAAGGAGAAGTAAAATACAATGAACAACAAGAAGAAATTTCTAGTAGAGGTGGTAGAGGAAGGAACTCCAATTTTAGAGGTAGAAGTGGTGGACAAGGAAGAGGCAATTAATTTGCCAATATGAAATGTTACCATTGTAATCAAACGGGACGCCCTGCCTATAGGTGTCCAGATAAGAGTAGTACTTCTCAAGGAGGTAACAAGAGAACTAATTTGGTCCAAGAAGACACAAGTGCAGCTGATAAACACCTTGAGGTGCCATTAAACTCAGAGGAAGGTGAGAACCTCATGATGAGGAGAACATTGATCAAGGATCCAATCAAGGAGGAGTCAAGCCAAAGGAGGTATTTGTTTAGGATCAAATATAAGGTGATGGGTAAAGTATGTAGGGTTATCATAGACTCGGGGTCTACTAATAATATTGTATAAGAGGAAGTAGTTAGGAAGTTAGGTATGACAACAATACCTCATACTCATCCCTACAAGGTAACATGGCTCAATAAGGGACAACATGTCTTGGTGAATGAGAAAGCATGGGTAGAGTTCTCTATAGGGAGATATAAGGACAAATTACTATGTGATGTATTGCCCATGGATGCATGTCACTTTCTCCTAGGTAGACCATGGCAATTTGACTGCCAAGATATCCATGATGGAGTGAAGAACGCCTATGCTTTCAAGAAGGATAACATGACTTTCAAAATTTAGTCATTGTTAGAAGATATAGAAGTGAAGATAGATGGTCCTAATGTATTAATGGTGAGTGAGAAAGAGTTCTTGGAGGCCATTGACGAAGGAGAAGGAGTTGGTTTTTCTCTAGTGTTGAAGCCCAAAGAAGAGGAAGACAAAATAGTGAAGAGGACAGAGCTGCCACAAGAGATACAAGAGATGTTGCAGAAGTGTGAAGGCATTGTAAGTGATGGAAAACCATCAACCTTACCCCCTATAATACCCATAAACCATAAGATTGAACTTATCCCTAGAACCACCTTACCAAATAAGGCAGCCTACAAGATGACCCCTCAACAGAATGAGGAAAGAGCTAGGCAAATTCAAGAGTTACTAGAACAAGGTCTTATAAGGAAGAGTATGAGTCCTTGTGTTGTACCCACAATCCTAGCCCCTAAGAAAGGAGGTACTTGGAGATTATGTACTGAATCTAGAGACATAAATAGGATCACTATTAGATATAGGTTCCCTATCCCTAGGATAGAAGAATTGATGGATTGTTTAGGAGGTGCAAGGTACTTTACCAAGATAGATTTAAAAAGTGGCTATCACCAAATAAGGTTGAATGAAGGAGATGAGTGGAAGATAGCCTTCAAGACCACTAAAGGGCTGTATGAATGGCTATTCATGCCATTTGGCTTATCAAATGCTCCATCAACTTTTATGAGGTTGATGAATGAAGTACTTAAATACCACATTGGCAAGTTTTTAGTGGTATACTTAGATGATATACTCATCTTTAGTAAGACAAGAGAGGAACACCTCAAGCATGTGGAATTAGTACTTAAGAGGCTACATGAAGAGAAGTTAATGATTAACTTGGTGAAATGTGAGTTCATGAAAACAGAGCTAGTGTACCTAAGATTTGTTCTATCCCATGGTAATCTGAAAACGGACAAGAGTAAGGTATAAGCCATTATGAATTGGCCCACTCCAAGGACAGCAAAAAAGGTAAGGATTTTTCATGGCCTTGCTTAGTATTATAGGAAGTTCACAAGACAATTTAGTGCTATTTGTGCTCCAATGTTGGATACAATCAAAGTAGGAATGAAGACCAAGTTCATGTGGAATGAACAAGCCAACAAGAGCTTTGAGTTGGTAAAGGAGAAGATTGCTACCCAACTAGTGTTAGTCCTACCAAGCTTTGAGAAGCTTTTCACAATTGAATGTGATGCAAGCAACATAGCTATTTGGGCTATCGTAAGCCAAGAGGGTAGACTAGTAGCATTTCACTCTGAGAAGTTGAGTGAAGAAAAGAAGAAGTATTCTTCTTATGATCTTGAGTTGTATGCATTATTTCAAGCCTTGAGAAAGTGGAGGCACTACTTGTTGCCCAAGGAGTTCATTGTTTATTCAGATAATCAAGCCTTATGTTTTCTAAATTCTCAAGAGAAGTTGAGCCAAAAGCACATGAAGTGGGTTGAGTACCTAAAAGCTTACACCTTTAACATCAAACATAAGAAAGGTGTCCTCAATAAAGTTGTTGATGCATTGTCAAGAAGAGATCTTACCATCTAAGAGATTCAGTTGAAGAGCATGGGAATAGATCACTTCAAAGATCTATATGCTGAAGACAAGGACTTTGTAGATATTTACAAGGTATGTGTTGAATACAAGAACCATTTCCATAGTGAGTATGCTGAATATACTTTGTAAAGTAACCTTTTTTTTAAAGGCAATAAGCTATGTGTCCCTAGAGATTCCATTAGGGAGAACATGATTCAAGAGAAGCACAATGGTGCATTGAGTGGTCATTTTGGGATCACAAAGACACACAAACTAGTTCAAAGGTTCTACTATTGGCCAAGGATGAATATTGATGTCAAGAGATATGTAGAGAGTTGTATTGTGTGTCAAAGAGCCAAGGGTACTTCATCAAATACTGGCCTTTATCAACCCCTACCTATTCCTACTAGACCATGGGATTGCTTAATCATGGATTTTGTAGTTGGGCTACCCAAAACAAGACAAGGTATGGATAGTGTGTATATAGTTGTGGATAGGTTTAGCAAAATGGTTCACTTTGTGCCATGCAAGACCACTAATGATGCCAGCCAAATTGCATCTCTATTCTTCAAAGAGATAGTAAGAATGCATGGGTTACCTTAGAACACTATGTCTGATAGAGACACAAAATTTATGAGTCATTTTTGGAAGACTCTTTGGAAAAGACTAGGCACTAATTTATCCTTTGGATTTTCCTACCATCCTCAAACTGATGGACAGACTGAAGTGGTGAATAAAATCCTTGGAAATCTACTGAGATGCTTGACAAAGGAATACGGACATCAATGAGACCAATTGATTGGATAGGCTAAGTATGCCTACAATGAAACCATCAATAGGTCAATAAGGAGGAGCCCCTTTGAAGTAGTGTATGGGATACATCCTAGAGGAGTCTATGAGTTGAGAGAATTGAAGAAAAAAGTGAAATAAAGTGGATATGCAAATGATTTTTCTGGAGCCATGCAAGAGATACATGACACAATCCTAAAAAACTTGACTGAGAACATCTTGAAACATAAGGTAAAGGCTGATGAAAGAAGGAGGATAGTTGAGTTTAATGTGGGTGACATGGTAATGGTACATGTCAATAAATCAAGATTGTAGAAAGGAGTCCCTCACAAGTTGCAGATGACAAGGATAGGCCCTTGTCCTATCTTGGCTAAGTATGCTAATAATGCTTTCAAAGTAGAACTCTTGGAAGATAGTGGACTGTCACCTATTTTAAACATTGCAGATTTAATCCACTACAAAGGACCAAAGAAAGACTTGGATCAGAGACTTGAAGAAGTGATCAAAGATGTGGAGGAGTTACAAGTACCATCTGATGATACAGTCATAGGAGCTAACATCATACTAGACACAAAAATCTACAATAGGACTAGGACCAAAGAGTATAAAGAGAACTTGGTCAAAAGACATCATAAAAAAAATGTAGATGTAGTATGGGTCAAAGAATCAGAGTTCAAGAAGCTAGGTATTGATCCAAGCATCATTAATCCCAGGGTGGATTGATCTTTTTGTTTTTGGGGAGGATGGTGCAGGAGCACCTAGGCTAGCCTCTATGTTTGATCATTTTTGGCTTGTACTTGACATTAGCCAAGTTAAGATAGGTTAGTTTTATTTCAACCTTAGGAGGTCTTTGCGATGTAGGCTAAGTGAGTTAGTCATTAGGACTAAGGTCACATCAATAGCCATTGTTTGTAGTTTTCAAATTCTTAGGCTTAGTTGCTAGTTGATGGGTTAGAGTCTTGAATGTGTCCTAATCTCATAAATGTCTACATAGAGATGCCATAGGGTATTTAATGATATTGAATCCTCAAAATAGTGAGGATAGAGGTCCTAAAATGTAGGGAGGAGGCATAATTGAAAAGATGCCAAAAGTTGCTATTTTGTTTTCATGACAACATTTGCAATAATTGCAAATGTTGCATGCAATATGGTTACATCAGATTCTCCTTGTTTATAGGAGTGGGGAATAGAAAAAAAAGGACCTAAAATGGTGGAAAAAGGCATCTAGTGTAGGAGAGACTCGAATCAAGAAGCTATTTGTTCATTGTAACAAGTTAGAAGTGAATAGAACTCTGCAAATTCTGAGTTTTTTAGAAATACTGATCATTTTGTGTTGACAGTCACTTTGGATGGATTGAAAGCTTGGAAATAATGGTTGTTTTGTGTTCTTAGGAGGATTAGAGACACTTTTCATTTAGTAAGTTAGTTTATTTGAGTTAGTATAAAATAGTAGTTAAATTGTTTTGTAACTAGGGAGTGTATTGGTCCTGTCCTGACCAGTCAATCTAGATATGACTCCCCCATGAAATCTAACCATGGGAAACTTCCAAGGATAGATAGAAATGATAGGGGATTCATTAGTGTACATATTTTTAGAGTTAGGAGTCATGGAAAGGCAAGTAGCTATTTTTAGAACAAGGCCCTAGGCGAGCAAGCACTGTCCAGTTAGAGGTTTGGAGGAGTAATAGTGAGTTTCCATGAGTAGGGAAAGAAGGTACAGTATAGTCCAAGTACATGTACAGTTAGGGTTTAGTGTCATCTTGACATACTGAGTTGTTCAAGTTCATACCAATCAATAGAGACAAGTTTTGGGCAAGTTTAGCATAATGTTGCAGACTGTCCTAGTATTTAAGCCTATTAGCCCTATAAGAACTAGTTTGTAGGAACCCCATGTACGGAGGGATACTGAACTTAAAACCTTAAAAATGTCTTGTAAGGTGAAAAAGGGTATCAGAATATGGTCTTATATTTTCAATTTCTTTGGGAAAATTTGAAGTTATTTGGGAAAAATACCCTGGATAGGGCTACAAGGAATTAGGCCTCCTTAAGCCAAAAGTGTGAACTTGATTGCAAAGAGTGAAGAGATCCCTCAAGATGGACTTCAAATTGATCAAATATGATGTCTAAATGTTGAAGGACACCCTTGCAAGTGGATCAAGAAGGTTAGATTGAAAATTGGCATTTAGACTATTCTAAGTGTGAGTAGGAGAAGTGGAGAAGTGAAGTAATCATAGGGTGTTAGTCTTTCAAAGGGTGAAGCACAAGTGGAGATTCCTAAAGGAGACTAAGATTAGGAATTAGTTAATGATCTAAGCCTAATAAGGACCTAGAGGAGATTAGGATCCTTGAAGAAGACCAAGAAGATCTTCTTAAGGAGATTGTGCAAGAAAACCCATTGGAACACTTACATCATCTATTCAAGACCATAATCGTACATTGAATTTATGCCCATCTGGGGCCTTCTAACACTATATATTCTATGCAGCTACATGTGCATTCTTGATTCAGAGTGGGAAAATCTTATTTTGGATGCAAGGGAGAGAAGCCAAACACATAAAGAACATGCACATAAACATGATAGCTAGGAAACATAAATGTAGATATCACAACAGATGAGAAACATAATGTAGATATCATGGTCACAACTGTTTGGAGGCACAACATAATTGAGTGGTATTCCCAGATGATGGAATGCAACCACTACTCCTCCAGCTCTAAGTTGGCACTGCAGGATCCAAAAACCATAGATAAGGAATAAAATTAGAGAGCGGAGGAGGAGGGCCATAATGATTGAAATAATATGGGATCCCTATATTATTTCATATGTTATGGCCCTCCCCCTCCGCTCTCTAAATTTATTCCTTATCTATGGTTTTTGGATCTTGTAGTGCCAAATTAGAAATGGAGTAGTGGTTGCATTGTATCGTCTGGGTATACCACTCAATTATGTTGTGTCTCCAAACAATTGTGACCATGATGCCTACATTTATGTTTCTTAGCTATTGTGTCCCAGGATCCCTTATGACCCTTTATGACCCTTTACAATCCCAAAGATTACATCTTAGAGATCTTAAAGTGTTGTAAAGGGTCATAAGAGGCTCCTAGGAGGGGCCAAATGAGCTTCCAACTTCATGTGGTTGGCCCTGTTAAGTAGAGAATGTTAAACTGTTCTCAAAACAAAGAGAATCTCAATATTTTAAGGTCCCACTCCATGCACATGACAATTTTTTTTTTCTTAAACATAGCACACCATTGCAATTACGATGGTATTCAGTGGACAACCAATGCCAACACACTACACGCGACGTCGGATGTCACATGCACAACATCACTCTTCGCATACCCGTTGTAATGGATATATATGCTGGAATCTAACTTATTGGGAGCATGCTTAGACATGCAAACATTAGAGATATATATCAATAAACTACATTAACATATCTCAGAATATACTCTAAAACAAGACTTCCACCATAATCTTAGATCAGCTGAACAAGGGCACCCAATGCCCTTTTGATTTGTTCTTAGAGATGTATGTGGGTGTGCTCTCCCAACACAATGTCTAATCCCACTTGAAATGTATGAAAAAGATAAGCTAATAACTCAAGAACAAGTATAAGGAACTTGTCTCAAGCATTCACCATTGATGAAGATGCAAGCATCAAGCTAAGATGATATGCAAGATTTAAGCCAAGATTCATTCCATTATTAAGCCTAAGATGTGATATCTAGATTCAAAATGAAATAAACATGAACTAAGAACTAGAATTGCTATGAAAATACTAAATTACTCTAGAACTAAACTAGCATGATAACAATACATAAAATGAAGATGGTTTTCTCTTGACAATGGCCTCTATTTATTAATTTTTGGAGGAGAGAGATGGCTTGGATGAGGTGGAGCTCATGTGGCATCCACATAGGTGCCACATCAGGGACACATAAGCCAATGCAAGAGGTCCACTTTGCTCACACATGTGTGAGCAACTTTTGATGTGATGGGTCAAGGTGTACTTAAAGTACACATGTGAAGGATCTTGTAAGAGGTGTAAGAGATTTGGGACAATAGAACACTTTTAGAAAGTGTAAGAAGGTGTCATCATGGGTGTAAGAAACCTTGTTGGCACCAAATAAGGATTATTTGGAAAAGACAATTTTTGGAAATTTGCTCACACATGTGTGAGCAAATAATTAGGACTAATTGTTGTAGGAATCAAGAAATTAGCCTAATTAACCTTACTTAATTAGTGAGTAGGTCTATTTGGTGAGAGTGATGTGAGGTAGGGTAGGATATAGGTTCCAATTAACTTAATCAAAATTTAATTTAGATTAATTTTGTTTAGTATAATTTAAGTCATATGGAGGAATAAATAAATTAAAATGTATTTAAAGGGGATTAATGAGGGATGATGTATATAAATAAAATTTAATACATTAAAGGGGGTAGTATTTAAATTAATTTAAATACTAAGGAAAGTGAATTATATTTAATTAAATAAATTTAATTAAATAAATTGAAGAATATAACAAATATAATTAATTAAAATTAATTAGAATGCTAAGGGAATATTAATTAAATTAATATTAGGATGATTTTACACGTCTACATTTTGCCCCTCTTTGATGCAGTGTCAAAAGTGGCATTGCATCAAAGAAAAGAAAATAAGATGCCCTAGAGAGGTTAGGAAATCCTACGGTAGCGAGAGCAGAGGAGGGTGCCCCCTCGAGGAAATCATAGGAAAAAATTAAAAATTTTAATAAAATTTTCTCAAAAAAGGTAGGAGAAGAGGGAAAGAAGACCAATTGCATGGCATGTCCAAGAAAAATGGAGGAAAAACGGGGACCAAAATGCGGAATGGGGAGAAGGATGGAAGAAACAGGTCCCAAGGGGCTATAAATAGTCCACCTGGGCCCATAGACAAGTCATTTTCACTCACAAAGAGAAAAAAGAGAGAAGAAGAGGAGAGCGATGGTAGTAGAGCGAGAGCAAGCACAACTTGGAGAGCACATTCAGGTTCACCACCGATCGGAAGATGCGGGACCACCAGTGACTAGTCGACCACCTCCTAGTCCGTTACATATTTAATGCATTTTTAGATGCCTAGGGTGTCATAAATGCATCCAAAAGCTGGCGTTTAGTGTAGACAGCGGTTGCCTGACCATCGTCTATGTAGATGGTGATCAATAGATCATCATCCTCATAGATGACTGATCATAGATCGGTGGCTGCACAGACGAAGATCACTCGATCTCCATCTACAAGGGCATAAAATGAGGGGGAATGCACAACAGAGATGACAGAGTTAGAAATTCATCATCTGTGTGGCTAAGAGTCGGTAGCGTAAAATTCCATCTTAGCAGACTGGTATATGTGAAGATCTACCAGCTCCATAGACTGGTGACTGTGAAAGTCCACCATCTATGAGGGTCAACTGTTGTTTACGTGGATTGACTTGAAAATGGAAGAAAAGAGAGGAAGAATAAGAAATACAAGGGTCTGGGAGCATTTTTTGATTCCTCGGATGGGCCTGGGACATTTTTTAATGCCCCAAAATGCTATCTGATGCCTGACATGAGCTTACTGGATGTAGGAGGATACCATCACCTTCTGAGCGAGGGAGTGTTACCCAATGACTATGGCACTGGAGCAGGAGCTGACTGCGGCTAAGTGGGGGATCATCATACTATGCGGGCTAGAGCATGTATGACATTGGACACATCTAAGAGCACAAAATGCACTTATGTCTTCTCTGATCAAGAGGTGGCATAGTACCACATTGAGCTTTCACTTCCTGACAGGGAAAGCTACTATCACCCTTCACAACATGTGGAGGATTTATAGAGTGCTTATTCAGGGGTTGATACCCAAGTACTGCTTTGAGGGTTCAGATCCATACATGGAGATGGCACTTGGTCAGTGGTATGCAAATCTACCAACTACACTGTAGTGGATGTCCTAGACAAGGGCGATGACTATGCAGCCATGATTATACTGAGTGCCCTTATACTTGGCTGGTTTGATAGGAGGTTGATTGATTCCTGATCATGGAGGAAAGGGATTCCCTATGGGTTGGGCTCAGGTGCTCAGTAGCATGGTGGAGGATGGAGACTAGTACTACTAGGGATACACTATTCCTGGATAGCTTTATTATGATCTACACATGTGTTCCTACCATAAGGGTAGGGCACTAGGTCTAGGGTGCACGCTTCTTCTTGTATGGGTTTGGGAGCACATTGCGGTCATACGACTGATTAGGCACCAAGAGACCAGAGCAGCTTACGAGCTATTCATATGTAGATACAAGCCATCAATTAGCTATGAGGCCACAGATTCAGTTGGTTACTAGTGATAGAGACTCAATGAGATGGGGGATATACAGTGGGTACCCTATGTGGGGTGCGAGGCCTGGGGACATGAGATCCCATAGTAGGATGGATATACAAAGGATGAGTTTTATGACTCGTATTATATGATATTTTTTTAGATTGAGTGCGGGTTGATCGGGAGGATGACATATATGATCTCTAAGTACATGTCATCTAGGGTACGAAAATAGATGGGATAGGTCCAAGAGGCAGTTCTAGATGGGTTCACACATCCACTGGTGACCCGAGAGGTGGGTAGCATCTGGGGGATGGGAGTGAATCCCCACATAGCATGAGAATATTTTATGGGGATGATAGAGGTCCTATGGATTAGGGCATAGGAGTCTATACAAGATGCAGGCGTAGTCCTAGCATACGCTCAGTGGTGGGCAACACATAGACTGATCAAGTTGACAGTGTTAGGGATAGTGCAGGAGGATGAGTAGCTAGGAGATGGAGGGGATGGAGGAGGCCAGGATGGTGATGATGATGATGACGAGGATGGAGGAGCGGCCAGGGGGAGGAGTGTCTGGCCTAGGGTGGTAGAACAGAGATGAAGAGGACATGTAGAGCTACCAGTAGGGAGGCAACCTCTCATAGTTATAGGTGCACAGGTATAGGATTTGGGATAGGATCAGGCCATAGGGGCCACCTGATTAGCCACAAGGAGCATAGGGACAGGGGCCATAGGTACAGGGACCACTAGCCAGGCACATAGCCCAGGAGGTGTATGACACAGTGGTAGCTGAGAGGGACAATCTTTGGACTGAACTAGGCAGGGTATAGGGCTTTCTAGTGACATCTCAAGTGACTGAGGTGAGCACGTAAGACAAGATCCAAAGGCTACAAGGATTACTGGCTACAACATAGGCTACATCCAACAGCTTACAGATAGAGCTAGCCATGATACATGGGGAGCTAGCAGCAGAGACTGCTTGTGGAGATAGTGCACAAAGAGAACTAGATGTATTATAGGCTAGGGTTGATAGCGGAGAGTTTTCTATTATCAAGGAGCATAAGGATATAGAGGAGCTGGCAACAATTTTAGTATAGATAGCAGCTCTAATAGTAGAGCGAGACCTAGCACAGAGACATGCAGAGGATTATAGAGAAAATTGAGATATAGATTGTCGAGCAGGTAGGGTTGTAGGTGTGGGATAGATGATGGAAAATGCTATGGTAGCATAGAGAGAGGCTAGTTGGAGAGGTCGAGAGGTCACATATTATATGGGTCTCTATTATAGTGCAGTGCCAGAGGAGTCACAATAGCTTGCTTACTCAGAGAGAGCACATACAGAGAGCAAAGGAAAAGGCTCATAGGGATCGGTGGGGTTACCACCGTGCCCAGGTAGTGGGGTAGGACCATTGTGTCCACCACCATGATTTGTCTCAGACCAATTTTGATACACCTTTTTGTATGATTCATGCGACACATTATGTATGAATTTGACATTTTGAGATATATACATGGACTTTGGGGACTATTTGGACTTAAAGGACTTTATTTATGATGCTATATGATATGATGTTTATGCAGGGTGTATAGATGCATTATGATTTTATTTTACATATGTTATATGATGTTTATGACTGACATGCAGAATGAGATCAATGTATATGAATATGCTAATGTATTTGTGATGTAGGGATGGAATGCTTATATATATGTTAGATGTGATGTGTTAATGCTTATAGATGGATAGATTTTGACATGTATTGATGTAATCTAATGATTAATAAATGTAAATGCAGATATGATTTGTGAAATGTGTAATGAATCCTAAAATGAAGTAATCCTGAAATGATGTTAAGAACTTAACAATGCAACTAAATAATGAATGGATAATGAAATGCAACTATAATATGATGAATGGATAAAGAATGAAATGCAACTATAGGCAACTATAATATGTAATGGAACTAAATGTCATCTTAATGAGTAATGATTAATGAATGAAGTAACAATACAACTGTAATGAATAATGATTAATGAATGAACTTAAGGGATAAAGGTAACCTAATGAATGAATGCAATATGAGACATATGAGGACACTATTTTTGTGTGTATCAAATAGGTCTAATAAAATCACTTAGGTGACTGGATAGGGGGAATAAATAAAAAGATTTTCCAAAAGAAAAATAAAAATGCAAGATGACCTAACTAAAATGCAAATACTAACTACATGATGATAGTGGGATTGATACCGTGTTAATGTTGGAGAGCACACCCTAGTTTGATACTGCAAAAGGAGTTATGCACCATGTGATAGAAAACACAAGTGACATGGTTCCTTTGCATGGACTAGACTCTCAGACCAATAGGTTGTTAGGAACAAGCATGCAAGACATCAGGTATGATGAGATCTATGAAATGTTACTCATGAGGAGACGTAGTACATCCAGATCTTTTGAGCTATTTGAGATGCATGAATCCTGCCCCAAGTGAGGCATACATAGTCATAACTAAATATCAAACCATAAATACACTATCAAACTATGAAAAGTAGATCATACCAAAAATGACATGTATTTCACTATATACTCACCATAACGAACCAAGATATAAAAGATCGAGGTTGTCGTGATAAGGACATAGTAAAACACAAGATAAAAACAACAACAAGAAATCCTGACCAAGTGGTCATTTAGTACAAAAGTTCTTTCCATGAATAATTTTGATGTGAGGATTGATAAAATAGCCGACACTAGAAGGATGCATCTTGATTGGAAAAATATTGATATAAAATGGGAACAGGCTGGCAATTGCTTGTGAATAAAATGATCATTAGGAAAGTTAATCTATCTGCTGATTTGTTGGAAATGTTTGCGATCACTGTGTCTAGAACAAATCTCAATGTTGATATGGTAAGCTCAGTCATGCGAGAATTTTTATTGCGGAGGTGGAAAATGATCAAGGAACTACCTGCACAGATATGGGTAGTGACTTTTATTATGGAAGGCAATGTAGGCTTCTTGGAAAAAATGTGGAAACAGATGGTGGATTTGACTACACATGGCGCCTGAAACAGGTTTTCACCATGGTACTTATCCATTGCGCCACTGAACTGGTTTTCATAGATGGACAAATTTATTTCTCTTTATCTTTTAATTTTTTGATACTTTTGACAAGATTTTATGTTTTTTAATTTTTTTTATGCTTTTTTTATATTTTTTTGCTTTTGCTTTCTTTTTGAATGTTTTTAGATTTTCTGCTTTTCTAATTTTTTTGGGATTTTTGAAAATTTATGTTGTACAATGGACTACTGATAGATCAATTATAGAAGCGGTTGAGCTCTATAATATTTACAGGATCATGGATAGGATCTCCCTGTGGCGATACAATATGATAAGCATCAGAGCCATACTTTGCTGTGATGATGAAGCGACCCAACCAATTAGGTTCAAACTTTCCTTTCTTTTCACAGTCCTGGAGGTTCTTCATATTGTGTTGTAGGACAAGATCACCAACCTCAAACTGACGAGGCTTGATCCTTTTGTTGAACTTAAGGTGGAGGAAATTTTGATACACATGGAGGTGGTCTAGGGCATTGAGGCATCTCTCATCAAGGAGTTCCAACTCTTGCAAGTGGGCAACTCTATATTATTTTTTGAACAATAGATTCTTGAGAGAAATTTTGAGGGAAGGGAGCTCAATTTTGATGGGTAGAATAGTCTCAGTACCATAAAAAAGGGAAAAGGGAGTGGCTCCCCTGGGGGTTTGAATGGAGGTGCGGTAAGCCCAAAGGGAAGGATTTAGGTGAAGGTGCCAATCATGGCCAGCTTCATCAACTATTTTCTTAAGGATTCTGAGGATGGTTTTATTCGTAGCCTCAGCTTGACTGTTGCTTTGCAGAAAGTACTTGGAAGAGGTATGGTGAGTAATGATGAATTTCCTACATAGCTCTGTGACATCCTTGTTCTTGAAAGCTCCTCCATTATCAGTAACAATGTCCTGAGGAATGCCATAGCAACAGATAAGATAGTTCAAAATAAACTTCAAAATCTATTTTCTAGTAGTGTAGGTGAGAGGAATAGCTTTTACCCACTTGGTAAAGTACTCAGCAGAAGCTAGGATATATTTATGGCCATTGGAATAATTAGGGAAAATTTGGCCAACGAGGTGGAAACCCCAATGTGGAAAAGGCCAAGGGGTGATGGTGGGTTGAAGGGATTGGGAGGGAGCGTGTATCAAATCATCATGCTGTTGACAAGGCACACACTTCTTCACATATTTTTAGGCATCTTGTTCCATAGTAGGTTAGTAATATCTAATGTGTAACAACTTCTTGGCCAAAGTAAGTCCACTAGAATGAGCCCCATAGATTCCTTGATGGACCTCCTCCAAGGATGTTTGTGCTTCATCATAATTCAGACACCTTAAAAGAGTTCCATCAAAATTATTTTGAAAAAGGGTGTCAGTAAGGATTGTGTATCAGGAAGTGCGATGAATGAAGGTTTTGTGCTAAATGGGGGTTACGGTAAGTGGGGTGTGTCCATCATGAAGGTAGGACTAGACTTCTTGGTACCATGGGGAGTTGGGATCAGCAATTTCACACACCATTTTGGAATTTGGTTTGTCATAGGAAGGGACCATAAGATTCTCAACAAGAAACTCACACCATGTGCTATGTTCTGGCATGGTGATCAAAGACCCAATTATTTCCATGGTTTCTGCTACTTTGTTGTTTGTGCAAGAGATCTGTTGGAAGATTAGCTTAGTGAAAAGCATTTTGAGATCTTCAACTGTATATGGTAGGGAAGAAACTTTTCATCCTTTGTTTGATATTCATCCACAACTTGTTTGATAACCAATTATGAATCACCAAGCACCAATAAAGTGAAAATCTTCCATTGTATGGCCTTTTGGATTCCAAGTACAAGGGCTTCATATTCTACAATGTTGTTGGTACAAGGAAATTGTAATTTATAAGATTTAGCGCTGAGATCCCCTTTTGGTGTAACAAAAAATATTCCTACCCCCGATCCTTTCTAAGTGAAGGATCCACCAAAATAAAGCTTCCATGGTGTACTCAAGGAAAGATTGAGGACTGATTCATCTAGAAAGTCTGTGATCAAAGGATGTTGACAGTCAATAGGTGCTTCAGCTAACTGATCTGCAATTACTTGTCCTTTGATAGCTTTGCGATCCACATAGACAATGTCAAACTCACTAAGGATCATGACCCATTTCACTGTATGACCAATAAGAGTAGCACGTGCTAGGAGATATTTGAGTGGATCAATTTTGGCAACAAGATAAATCTTATAATTAAGCATATAATGTTGTAGCTTCTATGTACAAAAAATAATAGCCAAACATGCCTTCTCAATTAGGGAATAATTCAACTCATAGCCAATAAGGGTCCTGCTAAGATAGTAAATTTCTCACTCTTTGCCAGTATCATCTAATTGTGCTAGGAGGGCTCCTAATGTGACCTCTGTAGAAAATATGTACAAAATTAGAGGACGGACAGCAACAGGTGGTACCAACATAGGTGGATTGATCTTGAATATGAGACCATTGATCTTGATAATGACTTACCTCATATGCTTTCAACTCAATTTACAATTACACCTAGTACCAAGCAACATGATTCTCAAGAGGATCCTTGTTTAGAACTGGCTATTATTCCTACTATATTGGATATAGTCCCTCTTGTGAGTTTCCCACCTTCCCTAAATGACATAAAACAAGATGGGGAGAGTAGGTGATGCACCTAATTGGCCTATCCTTCATGCTATCCCTTTTTGTTTTTGCATGTTGTATTATGCTTCTCCCGTAATGTGTTTTCTAAATGTTTGTTAGACTGTTTTATACAACCCTTGTTACTTTTTTGGTGCAAGGTGATAAAGGAATCAAACCTGTTGTATAATTCCTCTATATGTATCTTTACTCTTCTATATGTGGTTTTCATGTTATTTTGTACTTGTGCTATTGTTCGTAAATGTTTTCCTTGTGTATTCTGCTTGGATCTGCAACATGGTAGCACTGATTCTTTTTGGTCTCCATGTTGCGGTCTGAAAAGACTCTTCTTCATAACTCTTGAGTTTTCTTTCATCCATTGTGATTGTAGTTCTACTTTCTTTTGGGAATGATGTCAATTAATTTGCAATAATATCATATCTATATATACATATTATCCTATGATCATACTGACCCCATGTGAGGTAGATCCCTTCTATGTTCTTTGTATGTTTATGTGATATTTCCCTTGATTTTTCTTCATTTGGGGGCATCTCATAGTGGAAATGTAATCAGTAGAGTTATTTATGTTTCCATCAAAGCCATTGCTCCTATTAAAGTGTTAGCAATTACTTTAACATGGGGGCATACGCTCTACTCACTTTTTGCACACACGCACATTCAAAATATTTTATAAACTTAAATTTTTTTTCCTTTATGGATTAAAGAATAATTATTAAAGAATGGATATTTTACTTTATAGGATCTCTTGATCCCTCTAGTTTAAATTTACTATGTTTTGATCCCCTAAGGTCAAAAGGTGTCCTTAAGAACAGATCTCCCTGATGGGTTGACTAGTGAGTAGCCACATTCACTAGGCAGTTCAACTCTATCTTTCCAGTTACACTTTTTCCTTGTGTGGTTAACAATGGGACATAAAATCTCATTGGGTGAGGTAACTGCTAGCACTTTTTCTTTCAACACTTACCTAATGATGACAGTATACCTTATATACTTGAATGCAACCTCTTTTAGGCAAGAGAAAGGCTAATTTCTAAGGATTGGATAATATCCTTCATTTTTGAGCTCCATAGAATCAGGCATGTATTACCTAGATAGTTCACTGTGTTTCAAGTAAACTTCAAATGGTGGATTGGGTCGTCACTGCTATGTTATTATATTTCTAATTATATCAATAAGATACCACTCTTCAAATGACTGGAAAGAATCTAAAACAGAGCTTGACATGGAATACTATGACTGTAATAACAAATAACAGTGGCATAAGGATGTTTATCCTTCTTCTTTTTATGAGTTTAAACTCAAGGAAGGCTAACATTTTGATTCACTCTCCAAGGAATCAAAAAAATGGACAATATCCTACTGATATAAGTCCTTAATGAGTTCAGCTCATTTGTTCTAAAAACTAGATGAAATTGGTTAATTTGTGTATAACTATATGGAGAAAACACTTGTTCAGCAAACTCTAGATCAGTGCCTATTCCTTGGGCAAAGAGTCAATGAAAACATATTTCAAAAATAAAAAACTAATGCAATACTAAAGAATGCCTTACAAACTTCATACAATCCAGATTGGATGCCTTACAAACAATCTACTCAACTCAATACTTCTTCATTAGATCTTCACAACCATGTCCTGCTCTTTGAAATCATTTACAAAATTTAAATCTCTCCTTGAGAAAGTCTCACAAATGATTAGACACATTACCTTGTAGTAGGTATATTTCAGATGCCTTACAAATGAACTATACTAGAGCATAAACACAGTCAAAAGAGACAAGACAATAATGAATAGTAACTACACTGTATTCTCATTAATCCAAATTATTTCCAGATATCCAGACAATAAACTTAAGAACTAAGCATGAAATAGAAGTATGCTTTACAAATAGAAATCTTCAAACCAATGGTAAATTGTACTGAACCAGGCAAAGATAGGAATAAGAACAAGACCGGGAACCTCCACAAGAACCAAAACAAGAACCTGAAATCAGAACCTCTAAAACAAAAAAGAGAAGAGAATAAATAGAACCTAAGAAACCCTAAAATTCATGCTTGTCATACACCTGTCCCTCTTCTTAAAATTTGATTTGCACTCATTCCTCCTTTTCAAAATATCTGACTCCATCTATCTTTTCAAAATCTGATTTTATCCCTTGCAAATATCCATCATCTTCCATTGAGAAATCCATCAAATCTGATTCCATCTGCTGAGAAAATATCTTTGAAATCTAAGAAAATATCTGCTCAAAAAACCTCCCAGAAAGCTCTCACAAGTGTGATTTCAAAAGTCAACTCAAATAAAAATCTTACTCTACCCTCTGAAAATATGATTTCCATCTATCTTTGAAAAAATCTGATTACCGCATGTGTTGAAACATCTTCCCAGAATGCATCTCTTAATATTTGAAATAAAATAATTTTGCAAACTATGCACTTTACCCTTTAAAATTTGTACATCATTTATATTTCCTTTGAAATCCCTATTTTCTGCATATTAAACCCAGAAGCCACCAAATTTTGACATGTGGCATATGTGAACTAGCTACTTTGAACTAGTTTTCAACTGTGCCTTTAACCCTGGTTACCTTTTTCTTCTTTGTCTCTGAGTCTCACAAATTTTTTAACTCATCTATCAACCTTTGCTGACCACGCGACCAACCACAGTCTTGATGTCTCTAGAAATTTTCAACTTAACTGTGAACTTCTCACAACCTGGCGACTAGCATCTAGCGGCTAACTCCCATCTGGAAACTACGCAACCGGTGGTTACCTCCCTATCGTGATAGTCATCTTCGACATCTCTTGACTACATGACTAACCGCTAGCAGTCAGTCACCAAGTCTCTGAATTCTGGAGGTGATCTTCAATCCTTCTCCCGACTGCGCGACTGGATGCCACGTGTCACATTCGTCAAAATTTGTTTTCCTTCATTTTTAGGCATAGAAGCTGAGGCATCAGATGACTAGGCATGCATGTGGATAGCCTCCTCATCAGCTTCATACTTGATATGTTTGAGCTTTTCCTTATAAGGATTCCAAAATCCTTCTGAGGCATGAATGTGGGATAATGAGTTTTAATGTTTTAAAGCCATTTTCAAAATTTGGGTTAAAATTTAGGGGTCTTCCTGTGCATTCATTCCTCCAGCCCTCAAGGGCCCGCCAAGAGCCTCTGGGCTCTCTTATTTACTTATAAATTAAGCCATTCAGTATATAAATACTGAAAACCACTAATGCACAGACAATATGGGACATTTCATTTTCACTGTTTTCCATTTTCTTGAGAACTTCCTGTATAAAATGCTTGCTAATGGCTTCACATCTTAGTTAAAAGAGACCATGAATGTCCTTTAATGGTTAAGGCACCCCGTGCTATGATTTCATACTTGCAGATTTAACTCAAAATTTCAAAAACCTCCTCCATTTGCCATTGCAACAACTGGCAATGTATCTCACAAGTCACTTAAAAAAATATCTTAAACAATTTCCCTTGCTAAGTACGCACCATGCCCAGCACTCTCTCAAATTACTCCTCCATT
This sequence comes from Thuja plicata, assembly GCA_018584345.1. NCBI lineage: Eukaryota > Viridiplantae > Streptophyta > Pinopsida > Cupressales > Cupressaceae > Thuja > Thuja plicata. The sequence goes on along the minus strand of MU226713.1, from coordinate 520,681 downwards.
GTCTGCGTAGGAGTCCTTTGGATTTGATGTGTTTGCAGCTCCCATCTCAATATGTTTGTGCAAACCTTGGCTGCATTGAAAGTATTTTGTGACTTTAAAACTTGAATCCTTGATTCACTTTAAAAAATGCTACGCAACCTACAAATTGATGCAGACCCTAGGCATTCTAAATAACAATGCATCTCTTCTTAAAACTTGGCGCTAAAACCTGCTAAGTTTAGATAACTCCATCCTCCAAATTGATGTTTCCTGGTGGTAGTGCACAGGCCTTGCATAAACATATTTATGTGGAACATAGGGTTCATTTTTAAACTTAACATTGCCCTCTCCCAAACAGTACGAAATATACTTTGTATTTGTCACTGCATTCACATTACTCCCCAAATCAGCGTGGGTTTGTTAACATTTTCTGTTCATTGTATTAATGTTTGCTGAAACATAAAACATTCTCCACAAAACACTTCTTGTCGGCGCAAGACACCATGCTGGACTCCTTCATATTGGGCACTACATTTCCGATCTCCATTTTCAAATTCAAATACGTTACTTTGACATTTCAAATGTCTATTCTCATATTGCGTGAGCTGCCTTTAATCCTCCATAGCATTTAGTTTGTGGCTTCTAATATGCTATTTTTCCTTTTCATATTTTGTAGACCTCTACTTGGATTTTAACCAATTCATATGCCTGTCTTTGTTTCCATTTTGTTTAATGTGGGCTCATCCACCAAATACTATGTTGATCAATCGAGTATACTTACAGTCAATTTTGAAATTGCTATGTATATTGGCCATATCCCCTTTGTTCATGTGTTAATGGATAGTCATGTAAAAATGGTGTGGTCATCTATTTATAAAATAGGAGATACCTGGAAAGCTCTTCTAACATTGTAGTTGCAAGCTATCCCCATGAGAATGCAACTGGCATTAAAGTACAATTCTGACAATGTGAACAATTTTGACAATAAGTTGAAAAGAAGATACCTCGGTGGACTGCATCGATTGTCATTTTGCATTATTTGGAAGTTTGATTGCACCCGATGCCTCTTGTCGACTTTTTTGCATTCTAAATTTTTATCATAAAGAACAAAATGGTGACCCTTTTAAACATTTTAATAGTTATGCTAATTGATCACATTAATGGGAACTGGCCTCCGGAACATGCCTTAAAAACTGATTGAAACAGACAATCTGACTCTAGCACTGGGCAAAAAGATTCATTCATCTACAATAATAATGCATACAAGAGGGCTTCTTCTGATTCATCCTCCGGTATAAGATATAATAGTGCAAACTTAGCCTCTCAGAAAAATGTGTATGTGCAAATGCTGAAACAACATAAATCTCCTTCAGATTGACCACTGCAAAATCATTGAAACAAGCTCTGAAATTTCACCATTAGGTCAAATAGTAGATTCATATGCAATGAAAATGGTCCCATAATTGGATCTTGAAAATAAAATTTAGAGGGAAAGTTATCATTTCCTTAAAATGACCATTTTGCAAATTTAACTCTTTTCTACACTGCAAATTGAATAAAATGCCTTTGAAACTGAATTCATAAACTCATCAAGATGAACTTTCAATATCTGAACCTCTGAACATAGATTCAATGTCATACATGGAACATGAATCCTCAGTTGTCTTCCTTTGAAAACAAATTATTCAACTGATACCAATCTGCAAATGTTAGCATGTTAACCCTTTTCTGGTTTTTACCACAATGAAAATGCAGAAACTGAACTTGGAAACAGCGAAGCAAAGTGATCAAATGGATTGATAAAAATTTGGAAATCTTCAAAGGAGTTCATTCCTAGGTCTACAATGCAGATCAACTTTCAGTTATGTCTGATCTCAAATTGGGTGAAAATAGGGAAACCACAAAGTATGTGATTTAATTCTGAATTCTGCATTTTCAGTGAAACTTTAATAAATTAGAAATGGAAAAGCTCTGGCAAAGTGGACAAATGGATTCGTAGGAATCTGTAAATCCTTAGGTGAGCTCACTCCTATGTTTGAAATACGAGGGACAAGTCAATTATCCAAAATGTTCAACTGGGTATACATTTTCAAGAGCTCAAAGTGGACAACTTAGCAATTCTGCACTTGAAAACTCAGGAAATCAGAATTATTCACCAATGGAATGGTTCTAAAAAACTTATCATCTGATTTCATAGGGATCTGAAAACTAGAAATATTGGCTCATTGTTATGATTACAATACCTGAGAACACACCATGATGTCACACCTATCCATTTGATCAAAGATGCAGGCCTTCAAAATGAGGTATTTAGAAATCTGCATTCAACCACTTTTGGAAACTTAACAAAGTGCCAATGAAATCAGACTGGAAAATTGCTCAAATGGAAACTCTCTGATATGCATGCAAAACATTCCTAAATCTAGTGGCCTATGAAACTCAATAGAGTGCAAGATATTCAGAAGCAAACTAGGCCCCGGACAGCAAAATGAAACTTTAGCAAAATGTAGATTTAGGTGATCCCCTCAAAATGACTACTCCCTAAACATGTCAGAATTGGAATTCAGGAGTTGGAACCCACTACATATGCCAAATGGAAGGTACTGAACCTTCTTCCCAATTGGTACCTCATGAAAATCATCTAGGCATCCTTACAAGCATTTCAACTGAGCCTTCTCACACAAAAGTTTCAAGGGTATTCACTTTTCTTATCTGAAAATTTTAACATGGTCACTCCAAATTTGTTCCAAATTTGAGAGGAGCAACAGTAACTGAACCCTCTCTCTTTTCCTCCTTAACTAGTGATGTCTCTCTTATCATGATCTTAAGGTTGATAAATAATTAAGTCCCTTAGGGGCTTGAGGATTCCTTGTTCCCTTTTGATTCCAATAATTTTATCTATTCTTTATGATCTCCTTTACCAAGAGTTTGCGTCGAGTCCATACTCTTGCTAAAGTGGGGGCTAAATGTATAGTCAAAAAATGGAAGCACTTACATGGTAGACTGGTTTAGCCTTCATAGTAAGTGGTTTTAGGTCATGTCAACTGCCTTGAATGGGTTCCAGACTTAGATCTAGGTTTTCCCCCCTCTTATGCCCCATTTCCACTTTTTCCAACCTATTTTTGGTTCCCCAAACTGAAAAATAGGGACTTTGACCTCAGGGTCAAGGTCGACCTTTTTGGGTGAAGGAGGACCTCCACCTTGACCTAGGTCAAGGTTGACCTTGACCTTGACCTAGGTTCACAATTGACCTTTTCCAGGCCCAACATTCAAATTTTAGGATTTTAGGGTTTCCATATATCGGTCTTTGGAAAATGTTAATTCCTGCTTCCAGGTCGGTTGTTTCAGTCTTCAGAACAAAAAATTTTAAATTATATTTAATATAGGTCCTCTTCTAGGGGCATGGTTCTAATTGAAATTTAATTCTCCTATGTCGGCCTCTCTAGAATATTGTGCCCTAGTTTCATATAAAAGGAAGCTTTCTCCTCTTATTTTCTCTAACCATCATTAACCACATGAACTATAATCATCATTACAAGAATTCAAAGACTTGAAGAGTGAGATCCAAAGGTGAAGAAGCAAGATTTGAAGCAATCCAAGTAGCCATTGAAGCATTCATATATTCTCAAGAACTTATTTTCATCAATGAGATCCATTGGTGGCCATTGAAGGATACAAGCTCCATGGAGCCCTCTTGTTGAAGATTTCTCCATCCACATTCCTCCAAGCCTCTTCCAATTCAAAAACCCATTCAAGATTGGTGTTGAAGCTCTATAAGAAATTTATTGAAGACATCCTAAATTCTATATTATACATGCCTTTTAGTCCATACATACTTGTGGACTCACAGATTTGAATCTGCCACAAGGACTTCTACAAGAAAGGTGAATTTGTGCATTTACTTTGTTTTTACTTATGCAATTTCAATTATACTTTGAGGTTAATTCAAAAACTGGGTTTTGACCAAGGAAAACCCCTTCCCCCAACAAACAAGCCACTTTTCTTGTAGGTATAGGTTCATAATAGAAGATCAGAGTGTACATTCAGATACCCTTTTCGACAAACTTTTGGGATCCAAAAATAGAGTTTCAGTCTAAGACTTTTTAGGTCGATTCTTCCCTAGGTTAGAATCAGAAATTCTGGGTCAATGGTGACATTGACTTGAGGGTACAAATCAAAACTGTCTTAGAATGGAAAATGATTTTTGGATATTTTTTGTCTCTACATTTCTATTCCAGATGTGGTCTAAGATTTTCTAGAAACTGAGCATAGACCCCCGAAAACAACATTCTTTAGATCTACAATATTTTAGGGTTAGTACTTTTCTCCTATCCATTTCAATTAAAGTTATCAATCTATCTAAATCTATTGCACATTCAAATAAATAATCGGGTACTTAATATCTTCCTTCTTTATTCTTATTTCCAAATGATTGATTCATTTATGCATTGATCCTTCCATTTTTTATTAATCAATTTGGATCTTTCATTTGTATATCTAAGGATAGCAGGAGAGAATTTTATTTACCCCCTACATTTCAATAAACAAACAATCAATCTTTTAAATGTAATATGGGATAATACCAAATCCTAAAATCAGTCATCTCTATTATCTTATATTATAGCCCCTATGGCCCTTACTTTGATAGCAACCTCTTCTGATAATATCTTCATGTAGTCACCCTCTATGGATCTAATGCTTGCGAAGATGAAAGCATCATTCACTATTTTGTAATCCAGGATATTTTTAGGCATGTTGGTTATTCTTATCAGTTGTACATATACATTGAATCGCCATGCATTCGGTTCACCAAACACTCCCCATTTTGTAAGCTCCACATAGTCTGCTCTTGCAGACAATAGGTACACCATGTATGAGGTCATATAGAACTTGGGGTTGTGCTTTATCATGAATAGTTTCTCATCCAATTTATCACTTAGGATGTTGGCCCAATAAAATCTAGCCTTGCGGTTCCTTATCTTATCAATCAAAAAGATCATCCAGCTCTCGAGTTGGATGGGCTTAGGTAGTCCATACACTCAGCCTATCAATGTGACTGCCTCTTAGATGTCATCCCTTAAGTATCCCCTTTTGAGGTCTATTTTATCCAGCTTGTTCTTTGGGAGAGGCTGTAGGAGGTATTCATGATTGGAAAATTCATAGGCATCTTGAGTTTTGTTCTAGAACCATCTCAACTCCTTCTCTATAGAGAAGTCATAAAACTTATCCACACCCTTCTAAAAATGGAATAAATCTTCAACGTTATCCGACCTCAGGTCAAGAACTATTTTTCCTTCTATGTTTTTAACCACCCACTAATTTGGTGTGTAGTGGTTAGCCAATGTAACGATGAGCTTAAAGGACATGACTAATACCAGGTGTGCTACTACATTGACCAGGATTGATAGGACCAAGGAGGTAAAATATTTAGTTCTTCCTACTGGTTGGGAACACCTTACTAAGAATTCATCCCAGTCTATGTTCTTGATGTCTGTATGGGTGATTTTTAAGTACTTATTCCCATTTTTTTATGGAGGGTGATATCCCTTAAATAGGTACTTCATTGGTGATGTTGTCTTCTTTTCAGGCATTCCTATGAGGAACCATGCAAATATTAGTATCTTTATTGAAGAAAATACAAAATTAGGAAAGAAACAAAAATACAACTAAGTAAACTAGAAGCAGATGACTCTTACATAGCCAGAAATGTAATTTTTAACTCTTTTAGGACTTTCATGCTTTTGGACTTTGAATACAAGATTGGGGTGCGAAAGGCTAAAATTTGAAGGATGAGGTAATGGAGAAGCAAGTTTTTTGAATTTGCAGAGTGTAAAAATTGTGTGAAAAATCGTGGTGAAAAACCCCCAAATATTGAAAAGACTTAGGGGCTGATGAAATATTTTTGGCCTTTTGGTGTGCAAAATTATGAAGAAGGTTTCAGAGTTTGAAAGACCAAAAATTACAGGAGAGGTGACCTTTTCTTCAGGGTTTTTGTGTTCCAGTGTTTTAGGAGTTGTTTGATCATGCAAAACACCAAAATGGATGAAAGTGAGAAACTGCATTGGTGAAAAAATTCTAGCAAGGGGTTGTTTTCAGCCTTTTAGAGGCCAAAAACCTGTGACTAGGTCACGATGCAAAAAAACCCTAACCTAAAAAAAAAAAAAAGAAAAAGACAAGAAAAATGGGGGACTGCAACCCAACTAGAGGTCCAAGGGTCAAAATCCTAGTGACCAAGGAGGGAGGAAAAATGACTGACACAATCGAAGACAAAAACTAAATAGACCAAAAAGAAAAACCCTAACCCAAAAAAGAAAAGAGGGAAGAAAAAGACAAGGCCCCTTCCTGTAAGGCATGAGGAAAGGGGGAAGACAAAATTCCATTGAGCGTCAGGAGTGTCAAAATGACAACAAACGACAAGGAGGCAAGGACAAAAAATGTTGGGTGAGCAAGGAGCTCAAAAATGCATGTAAGCACAAGTGAGGAAAAAAGTGCATCAGGCCACTTTTATAGCCTATAGGGTGACATCACCATAATTTGGGGTTTTGGAGGCCAAAACTCTGAAGTATGATGGCCTCCTCCCCTTTCAGTTTTTTGGAGGCCGAAACACCGAAATGTGTGGGATCGACCCTTTGACCTTGTTGGTATTTCAGAGGAAAAAACATGGAAAGGTGTGGGCTTGTCCCTTCAGCATTTTTAGTGTCTCAGAGGACCTCAGGATCTCTCAAACACAAAAAGTGTGAAAGGGAAAAAAAGTACCCTTTCTCCCTCAACAGGCCCCTCAAAAATCCAGTCTAAGGAACTAGAGGAGGGGCAGACCAAAAAAACAAGAAAGAAGGGAGGCCCATGGTTAGAGGACCAAAAAAATGGGGTGTGTGTGTTTTGTGGACCCACAACAAGTAGCCTAAAAAAAAGGAGGAATAAATGATGCATTTCTTTATCATCAAGACCTTTCTAGATTCAAACTTTGCAGTGGAACGAAAACTAAGAGCTGGTTATGTTGACTATCTTTCAATGACTTCTCAGTTTGAATTTTTATGATTTTCTTCCCGTGTGTTTTTATGTGTGTTCATTCCTTGACCCTTGATTGTGGTGAACCAAACATTTTTCATATGTTCCCAACCTTTGCCACATAGACCAGGGCTTCCCAAAAAGAGCATTGCTGCCAGTCAGGCGTCCATAGCCCTGACAAAGTTTTCCCTGAGTCCCAAGTCTAACCTTTCTCTACTGCCAGTCAGGCATCCATAGCCCCAGTAGAAGTTTTTATAGTCACCCTTGTCTATTTTGTTTGCTGGGTTGGAGCTATGTAGGAGAGTTTTTTCTTTGAAACAATTTCTTATTTTCTTGCATGAGCCATATCAAGGTCCTTGATCTATGTAGTTCTATACTCAGGTACATACTATCTTCTTTGATTAATTCGAGAAATGATTAGTCTGTCCTACATGGATTTATCATTGTGACCAACTTTTGGGACATTTTTTCCTTTTGTACTTGTTTCTTTCATCTTCAGTTATTCTTCCTTTCCTCCTACTTTTTCATTCACTAGACTTGGGTTCTGGGATCACAAGGTACTCAAATCAACGTACTAGTGCTGGTCCCATCTAAGAAACACTCATGAAAACCACGCTCTTGGGTGCCATTTCTTAGTGATATTTGTGATTAGGATGACCGAGCATCAAATATATTTATGATTATCAATGGAAGATACCACCACTTTTGACTTTTGGAATGTTCTCTACGTTGTATGTTTCTTTGGAGAATTTGACTAAGAATTACCTCTACTCCAATTTAAGGACCACTTGGGGTGAGTACAAGAATCACTGATCCAAATAAAAAAGAAGAAATGATTCCCAAATAAAATGCAAACAACAACATATGGGAGAAAGATACTAATGACGAGAAAGTGAAATAAACAAAGCAAAAGAAAAAAACAAAACCAAACGAACAAAAATATGATACAAGGGATGAAGGACAATGCTTCTTAGGATCTGAAATAGTGTTTGAAGAATTTACAATTGACTGGAAATGGGGTCAACTCTCCATTTAAGGAAATAATCCTAAAATTATTTTCCTCCAAGATCTCTGATATTTGATAGGGGCCTCTCCACAATTTTTGAAATTTGGTGCTGCTGCTTGACTTTTTGTGTCGCTGTCCCACATGAGGACAAGGTGAGAGATCCTAAAATATTTAATGGTAGCTCTCTTATCAAACCACTTCTTGATGATGAATTGGTTCCTTGACACATGCTCCAAGGCCAAAGTTATTTTCTCCTCTAGTTTGAGGATGTTCATGAGTCGAACCTGTACTTGATCTTTGTCTCCAACATACTAGTCCATAAATCTCAGGATTGGTCTTTTCAAACTCATAGGGAAGACCTTTTGCAAGACATAAGCCAATTGGTATGGGGATGTCCCCAAGGTATTTTTTATCCTCACCCAATCTATCCATAAAGTGTATTTCAGTTGTGTGTGGCAATCGTGGGGGTTGTTGTCAAGGAGGTGTTTAATCACGGTCATGAGGTTCTTATTGGTGGACTTCGATATGTCATTACCTTGTGGAAAATAATTAGAAGAAAATTTGAGGATTAGCTGATTTTCAAAGGCACATTGCATGAGTGTAATGAAGGAAAAAGAGGGGCATTGTAATATACTAGATAGAATGACATCCCAAACCTGGTTATGATGTGGTTCTCTAAGAACCTAGTTACCAGCTCCATAGTGCAATTCTTCAGTACCTGGTCCTCCGTCCAGTGCGTGTTTTAATTTGTAGCTGTTAGGATGAACTTATGGCCTACAGAAAAAGGACACTTAATCATTCCAACAAAATCCAAGCCCCACAAGGAAAAGGACGTACCTCATATACTAGCTACATAAGGGCATCATCAAATTTTGCTCTCGAGGTGCACTTCTCTGGAAAGTTTGGCATGATCTTACATGTTCGCTAGTGTCTTTGATCAATGTTGGCCAAAAATACTTTTCCCTTAATATTTAGTTAGAAATTGCCAAGACTTACCCGTGTCCTATCCTGTATTTGTTATGGAAATTATCTAGTAATTTTTTTCTTCGAGCCTATCTAGGAACCTCAAGTACATGCCTTCATAATTTCTTTTATATAGCTAACTATTCTTTAGCATGTAGGAGTTACTTTTTATTTTCAAAGCCCTTTTTTGGGAGCTATTCATCCTCTCTTGGTAGTGGTTCTATAGTAGGTAGTAGACTATGTCTTGATATCATATATCAATGATCACACCTTGATCGGTGTAATTTTGGCATACTAGCCCTACTTCTACTTTAGAGATTAGTTTTTTCAGGCCTTGGAATCTTACTAGTTTCATTGGCTGGATCTCTAAGTCAAACTCTTGCAAGATCGCCATAAATTTTCCCCTTCTCTCTCCTAGCTTGTTTTGTATCAACAAAGATTTCACACCTGTGTTAGGGACTATCCCGAATACTTTTCTCCTTAGGATGTAATGTTGAAATTCGTTCACCACTTTGAGTAAAGAAAAATATTGTTTTTCTAGGTTTGGGTACCTAACTTCTACTTTATCAAGGGGAAACTCTTGAAGGCTATTGGTCTCTCATTCTCCCCATCTTTCTTCTATATTAGGATACCTACACAGGAATGTTCTGATGCCAAAGAATATACCGTGAAAGGGATAGTGTAATCTGAACTCACAAGAATAGAGGTCATGGCAATTGCATTCTTGATCTCTTCAAATGGATTTTTCACTGGGGGAGTCCACTCAATTTTACCATCTTTCTTTTTCATGTTGTTGAGTGGATTTACTATCTCGAGAAACCTACTAATGAACTTCCTCATGAAGTTAATGTTACCAAAGAAAGATTTGAACTCTTTGCGGCTGTGAGGTGGTGTCAGCTTGAGAATGGCATGGACTCGCATAGGGTCAATCACTACTCCTATCTCTAAAATTATGTGGCCAAGCAACTTGCCTTATGTGACCCCAAATATGTATTTCTTAGGATTGAGAGAAATCCAGTACTTCTTGCATCTTTGGAGGACTCTCCTCAGATTGCTTATATGATTGGCTCACTTTTTTGAAAAAAACTCTCAGATCATCCATGTAGATGATGATACATTTTCCAACTAGCCCTTTGAAAGTAGTGTCCATCGCTCTCTAGAAAGTAGCCCCAATGTTGATTAAACTAAAGGGCATCAGTCAATAGGTGAATGTCCCCCATTTGGTGTTGAATGTCATCTTTAACCTTTCTTCCTCTTGTACCATTACCTAATTGTACCTTGAATAACCATCTAGGAAGGACATCATTTAGGAACCATTTATTACTTGCATTACTTCATCGAGAGAAGGGAGAGGATATTTTTCTTTCTGAGAAGCTTTGATTAGATTTTGGAAATCCACCCACAATATGATATCATTGGTATTTTTTCTCATGGGTACCCAGTTTGCTAGCAATGTGGAGTGCCAAATTGGGAATACGATCCTTCCATCTAGCAACTTCTAGACTTCCTTTTTGTATCAGAGGATCCATAGTACAGTTCATAGGACATTGAAGTTGTCAGAATAGTTTGGAGTTTGTTTTCAGTGGGATATTGTGTACTATGACCAAGGTACCATACATTTTTTGTTCTTCATATCTCTAAGCTATGACATCTCAATATTTCATAAGGGGTTGGACCATCTCGTCCTTCTCTTCTTTGGTACATACTTTCTTGATGTGGACCTCTCTCGGCTCATCTTCGATGCCAAGGTTGTATGTTTCACGCTCTTTACCATCGGGTGGTACATCTAGGTGTCATCTCATAGCAGTCATGCCATTGTCAAAAATTATTTCTAGCTCCATCATTCCTTTTATTATGGAATTTTTCCTTAGGTTAATGATGCCTTGATCATCTAGGTCCTCCGGGCTGAATTCTTCTGTTTCCTCTTCCTTCCCTTTGTGTATAATCTACTTTTCAAACACACCTACACACATGATGAACTCAAGGATATGTTGGTGATCTTGAAAGACTTGGAAATTGGTAATGTTATCTGGGATGGCTAGACCTACAATGAGTTCAACTAAGAACTTCTTTATTTTATATTTCTACATCAGGTGTAATGAGTTGGCTGATACAACTAGGGCATCCATGAGGACATTTTTCCTTCGAGGAATGGATTCGATCTTGAATTCTTCAAAGTATTTGATCAAGTCCCATGCCCTATTTTGGTAGGATGAGAGTCTCTTATCATTGCAAGAATATTGACTGTGGATTTATTTAACAATCAATTGCAAGTCTACCTCTACTGTCAAGGGTTGTATTCCCTTGTCATGAGATAGGAGGAGTCCGCAAACCAATACTTTGTATTCTGCAACATTGTTAGTGAATAAAAATTTTAAATGATAGGAAGCATATAAAGAATTACCTCTAGGATTTATCAATTTAATCCATGCACCTGATCCTTTCTTACATTTAGACCAATCAAAGTGTCGTTTCCATATTTGGTAATATTTTGTGGGGTTTGACTTGGTTAGGACATTCCTTGAGAACCCCTTTGTCTTGAGCTTCTGCTTCTTTTCTCTATCACTATATGAGGAAGCCAACCCCTCTTCTCTTAACTCCTGAATACTTTCAAGGTTTGGGGATTCAACACTTTCACTTTACTTATTTTCTTGTAGCTCTCTATAAGGTGGACATGTGCCATCATCTGAAGTGCTCCAGTCACTAAATACATTTAGGGTAGGGCTCTTGCCATCTGAATCTGACCCACTTTCTTGATTCTAGGTTGGAGTGTTTGGATTAATTGGCCTATATTCCTTTGGCATGGTTCCACCTTCACTTTCCACCTCACACATATCCCTTTCTTCTTTAGGCCTCTCTAGGATTTCGATTGGTAGTGCAATTTGAATTAACACTCATGATAATGCATCTTGGAAACTAGGGCACGTGAACTCTAAAGGGATTTCTTGGTGCAACTGACACTACCCTCGAAATAGGAAGATGTTAGGGTTTGCATCCTTCCCTAGGTGTTGTAGGCTTGTCGTCATGTTGCTGCTAAAGTTTTGAAAGATATCATCATTAATATTGAACTCTAGTAGGTCTTATATGGGACTATGGTCTCGTTCCTCAACTTCTTTGATTCAAAACATGATAACATCATTCATCCAATAGTTCCTAGGCTAGTCTATGTGAACATAAATTCATTTGGAGCATTATAGTCTATCATAATCCCCTTTAACTTGGGTTCAACATCAATCTTGATCTGATTGTTCAGTCCCTTCCATGGCAGCCACAACTGGGTGAAATTAGTGGATAACCATTCTCTCAAGCATTTGGTCCATTCTGAAATAAGTAACATTCCATATGTCTTAGGGATATCCACTATGTGCACATCAATGTACTCTTGTTTCCTTGGGTCAATAACCAGTTGGATGTGCACGTCCTTAAGTACACCAATTACCTTGACTTATATTTTTGTCATGCTGAATCACTACTCTGGTTGTCATTTGTGGAACCATCCCCAATTTTTGATAGATGGATAAGAGCATGATGTTACATGAAGCTCCATAATCAATAATAAAATTATGTAAGTTCTTCTTGAATATTCACAAGCTGAGTAGGAATGGTGGTACCTCTATCTTGTTTTTGAACATCACTGAGAAAGCTTCGAAAGTGTTGATATTGGAGGTGGTAGTCTTCACACAACTGGTTTTTGTCCCTTGTTCTGAATGTGTAACATACAAAAAAATTTAAAAAATTAAAAAATACAAAAAAAATTTAAAAAATTTAAAAATTGAAAAATACAAAAAAATAAAAAAAATTAAAAAAGAGAAAAAGAGAAAAAAGTACCATTGATGAAAACCTGGCAAACTGGCGTCATGGTAGCAAAAAAAAAGAATTTCTGCCAAGAAGGTGAAAACCTGGTAAACAGGCGCCTCTTGTTCCACAATGCTATATCTATCATAGCACCACTTGGCTTCACACATTTTCTTTCCTACATTGCTGCTTCCCTGCTTTCATTTTCTTTCAGTTCCTATCAAGACACCAACTCACATGGATTGAAACTGGTCATACTCTCAGGGCAACCCTCCTAATCTAGGGGGCATTGTCCTATTATCTTTTAAGGATCTTCTTCACATCAGTCACTAGTGGTTCTCACTGCGTTTACCTACTGATGTCTAGCTTATACTTGTATGTACCCTAAAATGGTCGCCTAGACTTTGGGCCCCATTTATTATTTTATAAATTTATCAAATTTATGAATCAATGCTTTGGAACATTTTCAATTCAAATCAATTTCCTTAATCAAATTGTAATTAATTCAATTATTCAATTATTTCAATATTTCCTAAGGTTTGATCATTTTTATCTAATTAAAAGATTTAATCTCTCTTTTAATTAAATAAAATTCCTCTTATTTAATTAAAACATTTAACCTCCCTTTTAATTAAATAAAATTCCTCTTATTTAATTTAATTCAATTTCCCCCATTTAATTAAATAAAATTCTTCTAATTTATTTAGTTGAAAGAAAACCTATTTTAATTAAATAAATAAAAATCCTCACTTTTCTTCTTATCCTATGTTGCACAAATAAAGCATTATTCTTATTTTATAAAAAGAGAAAAAACACTTTTTGTCTTATGTGGGACACAACAGTCAACTCCTATTTTCCTATTAGAGGATATTTGTGCACAAGGATCAAGCTTCCATTTTTATCCACCCTTGATTAAGACTTTTGCCTCTTAATCTCAATGGTCCATTTCATCTCATTTCTTATAAAAGGAGAGCTCTCTCCTTCATTTTC
>MU226713.1:452099-491654 GCA_018584345.1 Thuja plicata | reverse complement strand
TGGAGGGAACTAGACCCCAGATTTTTAGCAGTTTTCAGCAATGGAAAAATGGACTTCAAAAATTAAAAAACTATGTACATTCTTGTTCAAATTTTTTTTTAAAAATTATAGACATAAACTTAATCCAATTTGACACATTTCTTTATTTTACATCATCCTCAAATTCTAAAAACAAATGCCACCTTTTATGTCGTTAAAGTTGAACAGTTTGCATGCTGTGGTCCTCTTCCTTTATAAAAGTGTGACACAAGTTTGTACTTTTACCCTGAGGATCAAGCTCCATTCTAGATATGATTCTCAAAATCTCAATCTATTAGGTATCAGGGCATTCTAACCTGGATCCCTGGGGATCAAGCTTCGTTCTAAAAATGACCCTCAAAAACTCTATTTGACCGATGTCTTGACAACCTAACCTAGACTTCAGAGAGTCAAGCTCTGTTCAGGAGATGGCTCTGAAATCTTTGCATCATAAATTTTTCAAATCTATTTTTCTATGCTTCAGGCATTAGACTATTCATTGAATCAATGTGTTGCTTGCACATCTATTCAAAGAGGGGCAAAATGTAACAGCCCAAAATTGGTATCTTGCAACCCTAACCAATTTTGTTGCATTTATCACTCTTCTAGATCATCAAAGTCCTATTGTACTAGGCAATTCTGAGTTTTGACTGACTCTAATTGACCTAAGTGTCAAATGCAGAAAACCCTAAATCTGCATTAATCATACATCATATTTAATTCCTAAATATTCATTTGGCTAAACAAACCTAATGATCAAATTAATTTAATTATAAAGTCCTAGCACTTTAATTAAATTAAATTCACCCTCTTTAGCTAAGACACATGAAACAGGAATTAAATAATATTTAATTATTAAATAAATATCCTCATTTTCAATAATTGAATTTAATTATTCAGATAATTGAGAAAAAGCAATTATGAGGTCATATTTATTTAATTAATTGAATATTCTCTCAAAAATCTTATCTCTATTTAGAAATAAAATATTTGAATTAATTGTGCTTTAAAGAGAGAAAACAATTTAATTCAAATAAAACATAATTAAATCAAGGAAAGAAAACAGCTAAAGCAGAAAGAAAACAATTTATTGTATTCTTTTGAATAAAGCTTTCTATTCTGAACTGGCTTTTCTATCTATTTTATTTCAAAGAGGAAAGTTTCTATTCTGATCATCTCTGAGTCTATAAAAAAACTCTCATTCTTCATTCAAACCCCCACTCACTTTTGCATTGTTAGAATACCGAATTATTGTCACATTTCTTAATATCTCATATAGAATAATTTCATTATTGCAATAGAATAGCTTCAATTTCTAGAATAATTACATTGAAATCATGTCTTAGATTATCTTACATATTTCATTTCTTAGAATAATCTTTCATTGTATTGCATTCATGGAGATGAATCCTTCGTTCCTACATTGGTCCATGGTTGTGAGACTCTCATTCTGAGAGTAATTTCAAAAACCCCATCTAGATAGAAGGCAACAGGTCGAATCATGTAGGCAAACAAGATGAATAATCTCATATTCAGTCTTGTGTGTACCTGGTGAAGAAGGACTATGTTGAAGTGTATGGTGAGTTAACAAGGCCAAATTTACCACATACAGAATGGTCCAAGGATTTTAGGAGTGCTTCTCTTTGAGAAGGGTAGCCTTGAGGCATTTTGAACATAGATATATTCTCCTTTGTTTTCTTCAATTCTTCGACTACACTATATTTTTTTTTTGACCAAGTGAAACTTCTGTAACCAACAAACACGTTTGGTGGAGATGATGTAGGAGCACTTAGACCTCAAGGTGGCGAAGGATTATTTCTTACCCGGGGATCTGGTGGAGCTAGTTTCATGCCCGAAGGTATACCATTGGTGATAGGTTCCTTTCAAATTTGTAATTTATATGATTTTTGATGGTCATTTTGGAAGGTATAAACTTCAGAGAATTTAGGCTCGCTCTCTTTCTATTATGGGAATACAAACACATCTTCTCCTGTATAGGCATCCAAACTTTCCCCATTTCTAGACTCCTAGGAAAATCAAACATCATGGCATTGAACTAGATGAGTGGCTCCACCGGATTTTGAGGATACTAATTATAGGGGTTGCTTCCACATATGTCATTTCCTTGGCACAGATTTAGAGCCCTAACAAAATTGGCTTCCATAGCCTCATAGGTATTAGCATTATCCACCAGTATGCTACCATTGTTTGGTCAAGTTTTCCATGGTCTATTGGTTCTTTGCTTCCCAAATGGCTTATCATGTGTATTTTTGTTATTGTTATAGGTGTTAAAAATTCAATTCTGATTCCAGGCGTAAGCATTGAGACCAATAAGCATCTATTGGTACCTACTTTGGTTTTTCAAGGGATTCAAATTCATCCTAGTGAGATCATTGGTGAGTTGGGATAGGGTTTTCTTCATGACATCAAACTCGGAGGCTAGGTGAGTATCAAGTTCACTTTGGGGCACAACCCTTTGCTCCAAGAATGTTGTTTTATGAGCCTCATAAGTAAGATAAGTGATGAACGGTGGTGGGGTTGCGAATGGTTGTGCTAGAATTGGGTTTAACGAAGGCATGTGGGTGACCAAAGCTTGACTACTTGCAGAAAATGGATGCGGGGCAGAAATATTGCTAATGGTAGGCATGAACCTAAACTTCCATTCTTGCAGTTCCATTTGTTGTGTAAACATTATGGCCTCATTGTACACCTTTTCCATGGTGTCTATATCCACGAGGGGAAGTCTTCTTAGATTTAAGGAGCTTGCAATTTTTAATGCATCTGGTGGAAAATATTATTGAACATGGTAGTGATATTCTTAGTATATTTTCTCATTGTTATGAACTAGTGATGCATTATAGCAAAGTCCACATACAACTTAAACTGGTAAAGAAAATTGGTTTCAAATTTGGACTAGGAAGATATAGATCCTCATGGTAAATTCACATACCAGTTGTATGAAAACTCCCCCAAAGTGTATGGAAAGAAGCAGAAGACAAATCTTCATGGGCAATCTCTTTATGGTTACAAATTTCTTTGAAGGAACAGATGTCCTTTTCTACTGTCCTCAATTCTCCATATATAAAAAACATGCAAAACTTCTCCAGATTTTTGGAAAACTCATGGAGCTTCCCAAAGAAGTTAAGTGGTGAGATTTGTGTGTTAGTGAAGAAATCCACCAGACAAGATTGTTGCAAATTATGGTTTTACAAGTTCTAATTTTGGTTTATGGCTACGAGGATAGTTGGGGCAGCGATGTGTGATTTCTATCTAAGAGGATTTTGGAACTCAGTTGGATGGTGAGAGGAGCTCTCTATTAACATTCCTTTGCCATTATGAGCTTTGTGATGGTGAGTGAGTTCAAGGAATTCACCTCTTTTTGGAGATGATCCAAGCACTTGCTCGAACTGTTGATCTGGAGAGAAAGATCTGATGTTATCCAAGTTTTCATCTTTTGGCCTTCCTTCTAGCGCCACTTTTGTTGAGCGTTGTTTTTACACAATTCAATTGCTAGGATTTGGATATTTGATTTCCTCTCTTGAGATAATAATGAAGTTATTCACAAGGTTCTCTAGGGTCATGGTACAACCTGCTTGGTAACTCAGTTGAAGATAAATGTGAATGTTCACGAGGAGGCCTTTGCTAGTACTTTCAAGATGTTTAACTCCAAAAGAACTTTAGTAATTTTTTGGTATTTTCTGATTTATCAAAGATTGTAATTCTACTAATGATGCAAATTTTAAAACTAAAGATGATTCCAATTGTTTTTAGATTTATGATATAAATTTAAAAGAGTGGGGTAATAAGAATAAAGAAAATTGTTGAAAATGAAATCCTAATAGACATAAACCATTGTTAATCCTTCCTTACAAATTTTAATGATGGAGAAGTTCAGAACAAACCCACTTGATATAAATCAGACCATGTTGCAATTATATACCCAACAGATGCAATTGTTTGGAGAGAAAATGTATTTATGCATGCAAAATTTTCAAAATATATCAAATCGTTGAGTCACCAAGATGTGCACACACACAAGACAAATTTATCATTGAGCCAAAAAGATGATCTTTCCCATACATTATTCACAGCAAGGTAGATAAAAAAACATCAAACTCTAATTTAAACAATCACATATTCAAGTAACAATAAACATAGTTGGCTCTTTGAAAAGAATAAATAAGAAAACCCACATTCACCAATTTCACATAGATAGCAGAAAATATCACCCCATAAATGAAGCACCAATTGTAGATCTTTATTGCATCAATAATTTTCCCCTACTACATTAGATTTTTATTACAATATATAGAGTTTTGATCTACAAACTCTAAACCCAAAAACTAGGGCATTACAGGATCTAGAAATAATGAAAAAAAAACTAAAACTAAAGGATTTTAAAGGAAACTATTACTAAACTGATACTAAACTACTTACATGGATCCTTTATCTTCTTACAATAAGTTTCCCCATGAAAATAAGGTCAAAATCATTAAGAATGAAGATAGAGAGGAGCTAGAATTCCCTTGTTTGTAACTGGAGTCTTCTTCTTGATCTCTAAGCTCTCCCTCAGAATCTTCACCTGGGGTTCTCTTCGAGGTGGGAAGTGATTAAAGACCCTTAATCATTGAAAATTGAATGTCAATTATATATCCATCTGATATGAAGTTCCATTTTCATGCAAAAATGTGATCACGCTGGAATGGCCCAGAATTTGGACCCCGACCTCTGCCCCAAAATTTTCCAAGTGCAAATTTGACTAAGTGTGGAACCAAAATTTTGGACACCCAAAATTTTGGACTTTTGGAGACTGAAAGGAAAAAAAAATAGCCTTGGAAAAATGGCTAAGTATGGAAGAATTCGCCCTTCCAAAAAATGGCTAATTCTATATTGAGCAATCAATTTGGGAACACCTCTAGATTAGCAGCCCGCAACCTCTATGCTATTTTCTATACTTCATCATAGTTCACTTCATGCATTTTCACTTTGGCAATGTGTCGTTCTTGCTTCTCTCTAAAAATGGTCAATTCAAAAGAGAAGAACTTGATCTCTTCTTCATGCTTAAACATCCTTTGCATATGCTCCTTTGAATAAAAATGTTGGTGTAGGCCCTCTTTGGTGCAAAATCATGCCATAATATCACTAAAATGTTGTATCACCTCTTTCGCTGGGCTTGGACTTTTTGTTTCTTGATCTCGATATAAATCTAAGTCAATACCTGTGAAGAAGTTCTCTATTTCTTCTACCCACTTCATAATTTCCTTATCATTTTGATGTATGCAGTTTAGACATTTTTTGAAAACCCTAATTCTTTTAGCTATGCTCTTAATCTAGGTGCCAAAATTTTCAAGCTCTGCACCTTCATATACCTTGACCAGAATTTGGAAGCATTGCTTCTGGATTGTCTTTAGGTCCTGAAGGGTGGTTTTCCATTTGTCAATATTGAATCTAACCCTGTATCACTCTCCATCATGTCTAATAATTTAGTGGTTTCCACTAAGATAACTCTGAAAGGTCTTAAAATTATCTTGATAACCCCTTCTCCAAACTATTCAAAATCATTCTTCCAAACAACACTTGCCTAAATGAAAGAGGGAGTTATACTTGTTTGAAAGTCCATAGTAGATTTCTTCTCTAGTACGGCCTGTAATGAGGCCTCTAGGAAATTTAGGTCAATGGGACCCACCATCTTATGGATGAATTTCTTCAGAGCCTCATTCTTCTTTTTCAGGGACTTGATGGTTTCCTCATCTTTTCTCATAAAACCTAGAGCATGTTTGATCCCTAAAGCTACAAGGGTCTTATTTCCTTCTCTGGTTGGTTCTCCCAGATCCACCTCTTCAAATGTATAATCCTCTAGGGTTATTTGTGCTTGAGATGTGTTGGTAGAAGGAACTACCACCTGTGCCTTCCATCAACCCTTGGTGTCTTGAGTGATGTATGATATGGTTGCTTCTAGTATATTAGTCTGTCCTTGATGGAAGGCCTACACTAAGAATGACACATATGTGTCTTCGCCATCCTCATCATCTATTTAAGTTTTTTTTTTCATGGTTGATTCTCTTTAGTGAACCAAGTGGGTTTACTAAAGGCAGTAACTAACTCATACAAAGCATTGTGAAGGACTAAAGCCTTGATTTTGGGATTAGGGGTTACCCCCTCCTCTTTATCTGGTTCTTCTTCATGTTCACCCTCTCCCCTACTTTCTTCCTCATTGATTTATCCTTCATGCCTTTCATCCTCTCCCTTCTCTTTCTCTTCATTCTATTCTTAGCTTGTAACATCATGTTCATCATTATCTTTTCCTTCATCCCCAGAGTAACTGATTCATATTTCTATATTAAGGCATGTCATGGCTTCCTGTGTGGATTTGAGTGGAGGTATAGCTTTTGTACTTACCAACGCTTGGGGATTTGGGCTAGAAGAAGGAAAAGGAATAGATGGTGGTGGAGTTGGAATTTTCATTATAGGTGGTGGAGTAGAAATAGAAGGAGGTGGAGTTAGTGTGGGAGTTGGGAGAGAAGGTGGTTGAGTAGGAATGGGGGCTGGGAGAGAAGTTGGTGGAGTAGGAATATATGGTAGTGGGTTTAGTGTTGAACTTTCTCCTATAGTCTTATCTCCTTATATGTTCTAGGAAATGCTAGCATCTTGAGGTTCTGCCCTTTGGCTAGAGCTAGAATTCACTCTTGTAAGAAGCACGTTTAGTGGAGGGTTTGAGAATTGGGATGGAGGTGGATTAAGGATAACTTGAGGATTGATGGGTGCTTATGCATCTGTGTTTATTATTTTTGTGGAGTCATGTGTATCTTGTCCTTGATCTTCAAAACCCTCTAGGACATCAAAATATTACATGAGGAACTCATCTGATCCAAGAGAATGAAAAGGATTCTAATTCTCTTTTTTAGACTCTATATGCTTCTTTGTGATCTCCTTCTTCCTTAGAGTGGCCACCCGAGATCGTGTCATCTTTACTAAGGGCACATCCTCAAGTTATTGTTCCTCTTGCAAATTTTCTAATCGGGAAGAAGTAAAAGCTCTATTTCTTGTTGGAAAGTTAACACTCAGGGTGTATATGACTTATTTTGTGTTTTCATTATGGAAACAAATTCATATGAAGTTTTGACAGTAAACTTTGAAGATAAAAATTGGCTAAGTATAGAAAACAAAGTAGTACAAAGATATGCAATTGATCAGAGCACCAACACACAAGTGTATGAACAAGTCAGACTATGTGCCTTTGTATTTAAGCTTTCTGATATGTTATTAAGCTTAGACTATACACTCATAGTATGGTATGTCAGTACAGATAAGTTACAACAGGTTAAAGTGCCACTAGCAGTTCAAAATACAGAGTATGAAGCTGACTTCAGATTTTGGATTAGCGCATAATATTCTATTTTTTAATGGCCATGCACCTATTGTAATATGTTTTTAATTTTTTCTTTAACACTCATGTAAATAGGCTTAAGCCAATTTGTTTGGAAGCGTTGTGTACATTGTTTTTGAGTTGACTAAGGTCTTGTTTTTGGTCGCGTCTATTCAGGCATGTATATATACTAGACATGAACTTTTTTATTATGTGAATGAAAAATAAGTTGAGAAGATATTCAGAAGAGAAATATAAGAAAATCAGTATGAATTAGAAGTCTTCAAGAGATTAAAGCATCAGAGCATAAATGAAACTGATCAGACAACAGTGTGAGAACAACAATTCATTCTTTTGATATAGTGTATATCTATTATCTTAAGGTTGTAGCCTTCATCCTATTAAGCAGTGAGCTCTAGCATTGAGACAACTACCTTTAACAGGGTTTTGTAAAGAATCCTAACATGATCATTTTACTTGCATTGTAAAGACTGCTCCTAACAGGGCAAAGGAACTCTAACAATTTCATTAGACTAGTACAATCATTTGTGGGTACTAATTCCCACCAGGGTTTTCCTCTTATCAAGGTTTTCGCATAATCATATCTTGTGTTATGCTTCAATTACTATCTATTTGATTTAAAGTTTGAAATTACTGAAATAAAGATAAATAGACAAACACTGATTCAACCCCCCCTCTCAGTTTTTGTAACAATAGGTATCAGAGCCTTAGTCCTCTGAAAGAAAGTTTAACTACTTGAGGAGATCATGGATTCAACAATAGAGAAACATTTGAAAAAGAACCTTGAAGCAGCCCTTGATGATCTTGACAAATCTGAAAAATAAATTGAAAAACTTAAACTAAATTTGGATGGCTCCCAAATGCTTATCAAAAAATTAAGAAAATATCTGAAAAATTGCTCTACAAATGACTTGGGAAAAATGGTCAAAAAGATGAATGAAGAGAACATGTCTTTAAAGGCCAAGATTGAAGATCTGAATGAACAACTTACTGATAGTCTAACTACTATTGAAGAAAAGACCAAAAAAATTAAACAATTAAATGAAGAACTTATGCAAGAAAATATGAAGATCTTGGAGTTGGAAAACATCAAGAAAAAGATTAAATCTGAATTAACAGAAGAAAAAGATAAAATTGAGAAATTACATACAAGGTCTGATCTAATTCAATCAAAACTCTATGCACGGAATTTAAAAGGTGATACTACTGGTGTTGGATACAGTGTAGCTCAAATTCAAATCAATCCAATGCAAGAAAGAGAGAAAGCACAAGAAGAATCCATAGAATCAAAGAAAATTGAGAATCTTGCAGAGGGTAATATACAACCTCCTAAAGATGAACACAAGCTAATTAACCAAACTTGTTATACTTGTAACAAGCATGGAAACTTGGAAAGAGATTGTAAAGAGGTAAGACCTTTCAATGGGTATTGTTATTCCTGTAATAAAATTGGTCATAGTGCTATTCATTGCAGAACAAGTCAAAGAAATCAATCATAGCATAACCAAAGAAATCTGAATCAATACAATCAGAGAAATCAACCTCAGAGAAAATATCAGAACATTACATGTTAGATATGAAATTATAATGGACACATAGCCAAACAATGCAGCATGATAAATAATATCAATAAATATTCAATCATTTGTCACTCATCCAACAAAGCAGGACATCTCAAGGTTTGTAGGTCAAGAACTGAAAAAAAAAAGAAAAAAAAAGAATCATTATTTGAAGAATCTGGTGAAGTCAAGTTTGTAAAATCTACAGAAGATTCAAGTAAAATATGGGTTGTAGTAAAGAAAGATGATGATGTTAACAAGGTAGTAGATGCATCCATAATGGATGCACCTTCTACTTCTGGTTAAGTTGATCTTCTTGGTCTTAGGGGGAGCTATTCTAGCTCTAAAATCCTATGTGGCTGGTATACTCACCTTTGAGTATGCGCCTATGGATTCATGTAACTGATGACAAAATGAGGAAGTATGCATAGATGCATAGCTTGAAATTTGACTGAAGCAAAGATTGAAATTCTCAATGTAAACCATGCTATGACAACAAGCATTAAATGTAATAACCTTTTATATAAGTCAGTAAAAGATTTTTTATCCTCACTTTGCATTCAAGATTGATAATTTAGAGAGCGCAATGACAATTAGCATTGAAGTGTTGAAGGATAAACCATTGGCTGGTTAGCAAGATGAATAAAAGTTGAAACAAAACCCTAGCGAATGCGTCATTTCAAAATCTTGTGAAACCCTACTTAAGCAAGTTACAAGTAAGTAATGGCTACTCCTACAGTGTTTGACATCTCTGAGAAAAAGAGATATGTGTTTAAGAAGCATCCATTCAAGTCTGTGCTAGATGATGTAGATGGGGCATTCTCCAAGACTCTGCTAGGAGTCGTGCATGTAGAGGACATTCACACTTACATCTATTTTAAGGAGTCTATTGGTGACAACAACATAAAAATGCTCATGGCATCAATGATGAAACCAGATTACTCATTCAAGGATGAATACATGCATCTCATTGATAACCCTATTTTTAGTATACACATGTGCATGAGTTCTATGAACTAGAATGGGTTAAAATTCTACTTAGTAGGATACATGATGATCTATATTGGATTGGTGAAGTTCCTATCTGCATTACTACTGACCTCATTCATGAGATGACTGGACTCTCCAAGGTTGGACCCGTTCTTCATACTGGAAAGAATGTAAAGAAATAGGTTGAGCAATCTTGCTTATCTAGAAGTGATAGGTGCAGGATGGTCCTATTGATCCAATTATGGAAGAAGAAATCAAACTCCTCACCATGATACTTGGTTACAAATTTCAGCATGCAAGTAGAATGAATAGTGTGTCCACAACTACTATTCTAGCAGCAATAAGGATGGCAAGAGATAACACACAATATAATCTATGTGAGATATTTTGTGCACAACTGATCTTGAGAACATTAGAGCTATCAAGCATGAAAAGAGAAAAATATTCAGATTTAACTCTTTGATTATCTACCTATACTTCCACATTGTTGGTAAAGTCTCTAATCTTTACCTGGATAGGAGAAAACCTACTATGTCACAAATTTTATTAAAGGCTACATCAGAAAGTAGTGTAAAGGATTCTATGGACATGGAGATCAAAATTTTTTGGATCAAAATACAAAAGAGGTTTAAAATACTGGAGAAGATAGTTGAGAAATACAAAGCCACCATATGCTTCATGGTGGAAATTGACTATACTCACATGGAAGCAGTTGAGCCAAGAACCAAATGGATTCATCCACTTGGTTATGAAGTTGAAGAACATTTCTTGGAAGGATATGCATAAGTTCTTTTGTCTACGCCTAAAGATCCAAAAGAGCCAAGATGGGGAAAATATAGAGAGAAGACAAATAAAGTTGATTCTATCTTATACCATGTAGATAATAAAAGAAAGGCATCAAAGATTACATCAAACATCATAAAGGTTCATGGGGTCACACAAGAAGACCTAGATAAAGCTAGGGAAGCTAAGATTGCAAGAGAGCTTAAACAAAAACCTACAAAAGTCAAGATAGAGAAATAAAATGATATCCACATGAAGAAGAAGAAGAAATCTAATGAAGGTACATCTGCGCCTTCAACTACTATTGACTTGGAATCGTCTCCACCTTCGGTGCCAAGAAAACTGACCAGAAGAAGGAAATAAGTTCCCACAAGTCAACCATCCTCAAGAACAACACAGAGCATAGTTAAGAATAATCAAGCCCCTCCTGAGGTAGGATTCAGACCTAGTCTTGAATTCTTAAGGAATAGAATCATTAATGAAGGAATACTTGACTCAATTTCAAATGTTTATGACAAGTACCAAGAGATAGATAAATCAGAGAGACATTCTATGATTATCTCTCACATGATCAAGTTTAAAAGGTCAGTATTGGAACTTAAGAAAGTCAATCCAGACAAAGTATGGAATATATTAGACCTATTGAAAAGAAAAGAAATAGAGGAATATATGAGGATTAGAGAAGAAACATTAGAAAATCTTCTCTCTATTTTCTAACATGAAGAGAAAGCAATTTTCCTAGATTTGGTAAAACCTCATCTAAGAACCAAAACAAGAACTCTTCACATCATGAACAAAGAGTACGAGTTGGTTGGAAAAGAGACTTAAAGATCATTTGAGAAATTATTTTTGGATAGACACATGTATCCATCAATGGATCCTATAGCTAAAGTGACTCCAGTCCCTCCCAAACAAGATAAAGAACTTGTGATTCTAAATGTGCCTATGGCAGGTCCACAGGATTCAATGCCCAAAGTTGCATCACCCTCTGATACAGTCAAGGATTCTGATGAAACCATTGTGATAAATGATGTTGAGATCACCATGTCAGCCTCAAGAAATGATTTAAATAAATTTGAGGAAGCATTTGTAATTACTAAAGAAGCTGAGGAAGTATGCACTGATAACATTTCTTTATAGCAAGAATAAGTTCCTATAGGAGAAACAACAGGTCAAGATGAAGAGAGAAAGGATGAACCTAATCAACCACCCTCTATAGAGATCCTAGTGAAAATTGAATGCATGGATGTTAGTCAAAATGCTATATTCACTCAATCTAGCAAACCTTTAGTATCATTGTTCTCAAGCCTGACACCTGACTCAGCAAACCTAGATGCTTGGGTTGAAGAAGACCTGATTAAAATCAGTGTATTAGCCATGGAGAAAGCCAAAGAGAAACAAGTTATGAGAAACCCTCTCTTTCTAGAGTTAGTGAATATTTTGAATGACTTAGTACTAGCTGATAAGAAATTGGAAAATATTCGGTCAATTGATGATGTTGACAACATCTTAAGTTGCTTCAAAGAAAACTACACAAGTTTAGTAGATTCAGCTACTAAAACTTTAGAGGAGAAGTACAAAAGGGAAAGATTGGATGAACTGACACAGAACTTCCAATTAGATCTCAACTCCTTGAAGATTGGTCAAACAATTTTGAAAGAGTTAGCAACAAAAGGTAGGAAGGTGATAGAAAATTGTATGGATAGAAGAAAATTAACTTCTAAGCACATCAAGAAGATTGAAGAAGAAGAAATCTTGGTCGAAAACATCAGGAAATCAGTTGAAACATCCTCCCAAGACATCAACATCTACAACAACATCTATCAAGGGAAGATTGAAAAGATTGAAAAGACCAAGGTAGAGATCAACAAGAAAAGGAGCAAACAAACAAAACTAAGAAATGCACTTGTGCCCTCCTTAGCTTTCTTGAATGAGAACATAAAATAGATAGATAAAAAATTGTCACATATGATCAAGGTCCCTACATGGATCTGGAAAAAATGGAGAAACACACATATGCATTATGTGCCCATCTTCAGACTGTTGATGCACTGAAGGCATTTTGGCAACAAGAGGTCAAGACTCTTTAGATTGCGTATCTAGATGTGTACTCTGAGTAAGTAACTAGAGACTTACAAATTTTGACACCTTTGTCATTAATGTCAAAGGGGGAGTAGTGTATGTATATAAGGAGTATGATATATATAGCCAAAGTTATGATGTACAATTTTGTGTTGTTAAGTCAAAGATTAAGTAACTTGGCCACATTCCTTTGTTGCCATTAATGACAAAGGGGGAGATTGTTGGCAAGTTGACACTCAGGGTGTATATGACTTATTTTTTGTTTTCATTATGGAAACAAAGTCATATGAAGTTTTGACAGTAAACTTTGAAGATCAAAATTGGCTAAGTATAGAAAATAGAGTAGTATAGAGATATGTAATTGATCAGAGCAGTAGCGCACCTATGTATGATCGAGTCAGACTATGCACCTTTATATTTGAGCTTGTTTATATGTTATCAAGCTTAGACTATACATGCATGGTACGGTATGTCAGTACGGAGAAGTTACATTAGGTTAAAGTTTCACTAGCAGTTCTGAATATAGAGTATGAAGCCGACTTCAGATTTTGGATTAGCACATAATATTCTATTTTTTAATGGCCATGCACCTATTGTAATATTTTTTTAATTATGTCTTTAAAACTCATGTAAATGCACTTAAGTCAATTTTTTTGGAAGTGTTGTGTATGTTGTTTTTGGGCCGACTAAGGTCTTGTTTTTGGTCGCGTCTATTCAAGCATGTATATATACTAGACAAGAACTTTTGTATTAAGTGTGTGAATGGAAAATAAGTAGAGAAGATATACAGACAAGAAATATCAGCAAATCAGTAAGAAGTAAAATTCTTCAAGAGATCAAAGCATCAGAGCATAAATGGAACTGATAAAAAAATAGTGTCAGAACAACAGTTCATCCTTTTTATATAGTGTATATCTATTATCTAAAGGTTGTAGCCTTCATCCTATTGAGAAGTGAGCTCTGGTAGTGATCCAACCACCTTTAACATGATTTTGTAAAGACTCCTAATAGGGTCATTGTACTTGCATTGTAAAGATTTCTCCTAATAGGGCAAAGGAACTCTAAAAAGTTCATTAGACTAGTACAATCATTTGTGGGTACTAATTCCCACCGGGGTTTTCCTCTGATCAAGGTTTCCTCGTAATCATATCTTGTGTTATGTGTTATTGTGTTACGCTTCAATTGTTATCTATTTGATTTAAATTTTCAAATTCCTAAAATAAAGATAAATACACAAACACTGATTCACCCCCCCCTCTCATTGTTTCTAACATTTCTTTTGTAAGTCTTCTTCCCTTCTCCAATCATAGGAGGAAATGAGTTGGAGGTGGAAGGGCCTTCTCCTTAGATGGTCTGAGATCATATGATAGGAGGGTCTATTTTCCATAAATCCTAGTCTTAGGGGTCTTGTGCTAGAGTTGGAACCATATTCCATTGCATGTTCATGCCCTATACTATTACCAGCTTTTGAGGTGGGGCCTTCTTCAACTAGGGCACTATGGGCCTCTCTCCATGTTTCTTACCCACCTTCTTGGGTGGATCCATTAGGGCCTTCATGGGAATAGGATCCATTTGATAAAACCTTTTAATCCATGTTAGAGTTGTTTTAACCACATGCCTTTCTTTGAAATCAATGCTGTCATTTTCTTCCTTATCTATCTCTACACTAAAGATAGGCCTATTGCATATTTTATCAAGATTATAGATCAGATCCAATACATTATCTGAAGATTTGTGCCAAACCTTTGGGGGAATATTGACCTCTAAGACTGCTTGTGCTAATTTGAGGGACACCCTGGAATAATCCTTGATCCTTACTTCATGGTCGTCCACACAATTCATCCAATGATCTTCAGTATGTGGCTCATGGATGTAGAATTTTCCAATGATATGGTTGTATGTGTCTATGGGGATGAATCAGGCCTGAATGTGTTTATATATTTGTAGTGGGCACTCGTCCCACTCAAAGGACAATTAATTGAAAATATTCATATCTTGGAGAGTGTAGGGGCCTATGGAAATGGGGAAATCCCAATAATGCTTCTTCTTATGCTTGATATATTCATATGCATCTCTAAGCTGCCTAGCCAATTCAAGGATGATTACCCAATCAGATGGGTACCTGGCTAGTTTCTTAGGGTGAAGGGTAGATCCTGCCACTTTGATGTATGTGAAGGTTCTGATTTGTATGTAGTATGCCCCTATGGCCCTTACTTTGGCAGCAACCTCTTCCCATAATGTCTTTGCATAGTCACCCTCTATGGATATAATGACTGTGAATATGAAGGCATCATTCACTATTCTATAATCTGGGCTATTTTCAGGCATGTACGTTCTTCTTATCAGTTTTTGATATACAGTAAAAGGCCAAGCATTCAGTTCACAAAAGGCTCCGCATTTTGTAAGCCCTAAATAGTCAGCTCATGAGGCCAACAGGTACACTATGTATGAGGTCATATAAAATATGGGGTTTTACTTTACTGTGGTTAGTTGTTCATCCAATTTATCACTTAGGATGGTGGCCCAATCAAATTTGGCCTTGCGGTTCCTTATCTTCTCTACCAATAAGATCATCCAGCTCTGGAGTTGGATAGACTAAGGTAGTCCATACACTCAGCTTATCAATGTTACTGGCACTTGGATATCATCCCTTAAGTATCCCCTTTCTGAAGTCTATTTTGTCCAGCTTGTTCTTTGGGAGAGGTTGTAAGAGGTATTCTTGATTGGAAATTTCATGGGCATCTTGATTTTTATTCCTAAACCATCTCAACCTCTTCTCTATAGAGAAGTCATAGAACTTATTCACACCCTTCTGAAGATGGAAGACCTATCCAACGTTGTCTGACCTTACGTTAAGAACTATCTATTCTTCTATGTTTTTGACCACCCTCTCATCTGGTGTGTAGTGGTTGGCCAATGTCATGATGAGCTTAGAGGACATGACCGATATCAGGTGTGTTGCTACATTGAATAGGCTTGATAAGACCATGGTGGTGTAATCTTCAGTTCTTCCTTGTGGTTAGGAATACCTTACTAAGAATTAATCCTTGCCCATGTTCCCAATGTTTGTATCAGTGATTTCCAATTGCTTATAATTTATCTTTGATGGAAGGTGATATCCCTTAAAGAGGTACTTCATCGGTGATGTTGTCTTCTTTTTAGGCATTCCTACAAGGAAAAATGCAAACATAGGTATCTTTATTGAAGAAAATAATAAATTAGGAAAGAAACAAAACTAAAACTAAGAAAACAAGAAGAATACTGCTCTTAGGTAGCCAGAAATGAAATTTTTAGCTTTTTTCAGACTTTCAGGCTTTTGAACTCTGAAGACAAGGTCAAGGTGTGAAAGACCAAAATTTGAAGGATGAGGTAATGGAGAAGCAAGTTTTTCGGACATGTAGAGTGTGAAAATTGTGTGGAAACTTAGGCTGAGAAAGGCCAAAATCTTGTAAAGACTCGATGCATGATGAAAAATTTTCAGCCTTTCAGTGTGCAAAAGTTCAAAGAAGGTTTTAGAGTCCGCAACACCAAAACTTCTGGGAGGGGTGACCTTGTCTTAGGGGTTTTGGCATTTAAGTGTTTTAGGAGGTGTTTGATCATGTAAAATGTCAAAATGGCAGAAAGTGTGAAACTACACTTGGTGAAAACTTCCAGCGAGGGGCTATTTTTGATCTTTTGGAGGCCAAAAACCTACGACTAAGTCGCAATGCAAAAACATCGTAACCTAAAGAAATGCATAGAAATTTAAAAAAAAAAACCACAAGGGAGCGTGTCCCAATGAGATGTCCAAGGATGAAAATATTAGGGACCCAGGAGGGAGGAAAAATGGTAGATGCAATCAAAGATAAAAAACTAAATAGACAAAAAAAAAACCCTAACCCTGAAAAGAAAAGAGGAAAGAAAATGACAAGGCCTCTACCTTCAAGGCACAAGGAAAGGGGGAAGACAAAAGGATACTAAGCATGAGGAGAGTTGACATGACAATGAATGGAAAGGAGGTGAGGACATAAAATTGTGGGCGTGTGAGGAGCTCGAAAATGCATGAGAAGGGAAAAGAACAAGTAAGGAAAAAAGTGCATCAGGCTACTTTTATAGCCCACACAGTGACATCACCATACTTTGGGGTTTTGAAGGATGAAACTCTTAAGTATGGTGAACTCCTCTCCTTGTGATGTTTCAAAGGCTGAAACGTCAAAAGGTGTGGGATTGGCCCTTTGGCCTTGTCATTGTTCTGAAGGATGAAACACCGAAGGTGTGGGCTCAGCCCTTCAGCCTTTTTGACATTTTGGAGGACCTCAGGATCTCTGAAATGCTAAAAGTGTGAAAGGCCCAAAAAGCACCCTTTCTCCCTCAACATGCCCCTCCAAAATCTAGTTCAAGGAATTGGGGGAGGGTAAGACCAAAAAAGGAAAGAACGAGGGGCCCCATGGTCAGAGGAAAAAACAAATAGGGTGTTTTTTATGGACTCACAACACATATGTTGACATCAGTGAGAAAACATGAATGTCAACAACATCATCAGAATCCAATTCCAACATAAGGATCATTGACGATCAAACTCACTACCCTAAACAAAAAATAGCTATCACAAGTAGTGGCTAACTGTCGATACAAGACGTTCATTTTTTACATAAATTAACTAATTTCATTAGAGAGTATAGATAACAATAAATCTACAAGAGAAGTAACTCGTAACACACACTCACATAGGGAGTAAGATATTCTAAGTTATATTCCATCTTTTCATGCTTGCGTACATACTTATACATACCAAACATGATATATTTCTCTCTCTCTCTCTCTCTCTCTCTCTCTCTCTCTCTCTCTCTCTCTTCAAATTGACTTTGATAGGCCCTATTTTATTGTCCAAGGATTCCATGCCCATTATGCTTTATCCAAGCCTGAGTTCAAGATGATTTGTATAACCCCCATATAAAACAGAACCCATAAAAAAAAGGTAACCTTGAATTGGCTAGCATGGGGTGGATATGTAGATTAGGGATGTGTTGGGCTTCTCCTGACCTAATATTCAAACTTGACCCTAAAAAATGGACACAAATATGAATTGTTTAAGGGTCTTTTAATTTTATCAAGGTTATTAAATATGTGTCATCCTGCATTGATTTTTTAGCCTTTAAATGGCTTGGTGTGGTATAAAATAACAGCCACCTTCCTCAGTTTAGAATCTCATTCATCCATTCAAATCATCTAAGAAGCATTTAATCATAAGAAATAAGGAGAAATCAAGGAAATTCAAGAAATTAAGTAAGCATCGAGTTCATTCAATCAACCATCAAGCATGGAAGTCAAGGAGTAATGTCTAGATATGATAATTTGTGAAGGAATTCATATTATTCCTATCTTAGATCCATAGTTATGAGAACATCAAGGACAGTTTGAAGAATATTCATGAACTATTAAACATTATGAAGGTTAGGGAAGTTATCAACATCTTATCATGCCTCTACTACATAATAACACACTTCATTTTTCAAGCATTTCTATTTAAATTATGAGGTTAATTATTAACAAGGGTTCGGCTTAGGCAAAATCCCTTCCACAACCATTTTCCCATTTTTTTGTGTACAACTGATAGGTGTTGAAAGGGTAGAAGAGGCTATAGGAAGCCCTGCTCAAGAGCTAAAGAGTGGTTATTTTCATCAAAAGTTGTAGGGTCTAAGGTGACTATATTCACCCTATACCTCTTGGTAAACTTGACCCTCTTGGTTTCCTCTAACATAACTTTTTGAATTGAAAGTAATATCAAAAGTCAATATTTTTCTTGGCTTCCCATATTTGATCTTAGAATTAGATTCTTTGTCCACTCTACATACATACACCAAAAAAAGTCTCTCTTTCCAAGCTTTCCCTAGATATTTCATTTTTTTAAATTCTTATTTGGATCCTCAGCTTCCACTCAAGTGATGTATTTCTACATCTTCCAATTCTTGAGCCTCCTTGAATCTAGTGGATCCTCTTACTTCCAATATATGAGATAACATAGGGGTGAGCTTGTTGTTTTTTCAACTCATCCTAATGAATCCCCTCATCACCCCATTTTATTTCATTAGAAGTTAAGGCAAGGACTCAAGTCAACTTTCTATTTCAATTAGGTAAAAGTTTTGAAGATTCACAGCTATAAAGAAACTTGGTGTGAGGCCCAACCCCTAGCATAAATATATATACTCATGGTACGATTAATTTTTTTGACATTCTGGGACACTAAGGAGACAAAATGTCATCATGTTCATTCATATTTATGTTTGTGAACATCTTGGTTGGATTGAAGATATTTTAATTTTTGTGTGTGGTACACATGATAATTTATCTAGATGATTTTGTACTTATACATGTGTACACATGGATGATTAACTTAATGATCTGGATAGCTAGAGCCAATTTTATTATTCAAATTACATAAATTATCAATGTTGAGAAGCTACCACTCGTTGCTTAAAATAACATAGCTAATGATTCATTACCAAGTAATTGAAAGTAGGGGATGATATATGTGATTTGTTATTATGAGTGCTTCTAGAATTGTTTTGGCTATAAATTATATTATTATGAACTAATTTACATGCTCAAGTGTACCGGTTGACCATCCATAATGGCATTAGGGAGACTATAAGGTGACCTAGTGTATAAAGTAGTTAAGCCAATCTAGACCGATTAATGTGGACTAGGTTATTTATTATTTATTAATTATTGTATTGTAGAAATTTTTATGTAAATTGAGTTGTTTCCTTGCGTTAGAACATAAATTTTTGGTATAATGTGGTGTCTATATTGTGATGTGTAAGTCAAGTATTCCAATCCATCAATTCAAGTGTGATATAATTTTATTTTTTTTTATGTTTTTCTAATATTAGGGATGTGGTAATGACTATTATTCATAATTTTACATATCATATAAAGTCCAAAGTCCTAGAACTAAGGATTAAGATCTGTTAGAAAACCTTGAACCTTATTTATGTGAGTTTCAAACTCCTTTCCATACTTTTTTTCATAAGTGAGAAATGTCATTTTTCATGATACATGGTTAGTTGCCAACCATAAATCTAGAGGAACAAAGTGATGTATTGAATAAAACAATGTCATGAAGCAATCCACCTAGATTGTTGATTAGGAAAATGATTTAGGTTCCAAACACACTGAATGTGGGCCATTGTTGGATAATATTCATTAGAGAAATATTAAAAAAAGGAGTCTTGAGTGTTCATACATGACCCACTTGCCATTCAATGCTAAACCTAATGAGACAACTTGAACCAATAAAGTTAACTCAGAGAGAGGTAAAATTAGTAGATCTAAATAGTCCCTGAAAGAGAAAAATATATTTTCTTATAATCATGGCACAAACAAGCTGTTTAAAAAAAAATTAGCTAGAACTCACCCAAAAGTTTCTTCAAGGGTACCAAACACCTTGATGATAACGATGATTAGTGTTTGAAACAAAATGCCTCATTTAAATGTGCATGTGAAACAATAGTTCCCTTTCTCATGCTCCCAAATAAAGGAATTAAGCCTTCTTTACAAAAGGCCACCTCAAACATATTAAAATCACTACACATTACCCAAGTAGTTGGCAATAATAAATAAACAATTGGCCACCACAAAAAAAAACCACAACATCATTTGGAGCATAAAAATTAATGATGCCAAAGGAATGATTATCAACTGATATGAGGATTCAAACTACTCACTAAGTAGGATTCAACCCACGAGCACATAGAAGATTGTCAACATGGAAC
This sequence comes from Thuja plicata, assembly GCA_018584345.1. Taxonomy (NCBI): domain Eukaryota; kingdom Viridiplantae; phylum Streptophyta; class Pinopsida; order Cupressales; family Cupressaceae; genus Thuja; species Thuja plicata. Next base: position 471,081 of record MU226713.1, on the reverse strand, counting down.
AATGACGATGATGACACCCACCCCACCAGCCTCATCATTCAAATACAAGGCCTACTAGCTAAATAATGTGACATGTAGCACCAATTATGAACAAAGTAATTTTGATTTCACAAAGACAAAAATCATCACTATTAAGATATTTTTATCGAGTAACCTACACAAAAACACTTTCTACCAAGGTCAGTAAGAGCTTGAGCATTCCATGATAAGAATTTCTTGATTCAAATTCTTTCATGTCATCTTAATTGCTTAAAAAAGAACAACTATTCAACAATAAATTAGATACCTTTTAGAAGCTAAGATAGGAGAGTGTGCACTAATTTGGAGCTCCATCATCATTCTCATCCTTACTAGAAGGGTTGTGAAAGTGGAAAAGACTATTCAACTAAGAGGTTAACATCAAGGATGGCTAACAGATGGTCAAACCCAAGCGTAGTGAACAATGTGTTCACCTACTATGGGAGCATTCACCTCCTTTTCCTTTACAAAAGGGTTCAAAATAATTGGTTGGAGGTATAACTATGGTTGTAGCTATGTGTTATGCCCTACATCCTCATCCCTACATTTTGTGTGCAAAATGTTGGGTCCCCCTTTTTTTTCGCTTTCTACTTTTGGCTCTTGCCTTGTCTTTTCCTTTGTTTTCTTTGTTTTCCTTCTCCAGGATTTTCTTCCCTGCAGTGTCATTTTCATTTTGTTGGTCTCTCGTGCCTCCGAGACTAGGTCTTGAAGTTCATCATCCTTTGTCAGAAGCCAGATTCTGGACTCTGGGATTCTTTGCCATGATGTTTTCTTTTCTTAAGGTGACATCGTCACATGGAATCCCCTGTCCCAGAGTCTGGAGGTCTGTCTGTCCGAAGTTCACGGAAGGAAAGGTGAATTTATTTTTACCACGGGTATAAATATAAGTGACCTGTCATTTTCCCATTTACCATGATTAAACACTTAAGCAATCAGAACGATTTTAGAGTGATTTGCAGCAATTTAGCGATAATCCAGTGCTAATCATTTTGAGCATTTCTAAGTGATTGAGTGGTTTGTGGTAGCGAGTTGTGATAGTTTGATAGTTGAAGCTATTGCAGAGCTTTCACAGAGGCTTTCTTTCCTTTCCTTTCTGTGTTTTCGGGTTGGTGCCTCCTCTCCCTTCAGCTTTTCTTCTTTCTGGTGTTGTTTGGTTTTGTGTTGCCTTGCTTTTGTTTGTTTGTCTTGTATTTCTTTCTGGTTTGCCACCCGTTGGTGGGTCAGCTCTAACAGAGGGTTGTCCGCCCTCTATGTAGATGTAATCTAGTCTGTATATGGTGTAGAAAGTTGTAAATGTTTTGTACATTGTCTGGTTTATTGTAAATGTTTTCTCCACGCTGTGTATATATGTAAATGTGGTGTATATCTATTATGTATCCTTCTAGTATACATGTATATCCCCTTCGACTTTGATGTTTTCTGTGTGTATCCTGCCTGGTAGCCTAGCAAGCTTGCCATGCTACGTCTGTTTCTATTTTTTAGTTCACGAGCTCGCTCTGTGCAGAATACCGCCTGTTTGAAACTCAGCTCTTGGTCAGTTTCAAACAAGTGGTTTTCTCTCTCCTCTATAAACCAGCCTAACTCTCATTTATGTCCCATGCGCACATTTAAATTTGTTCAAGTGGCCATCACTTTTCACACATTTAGACAGTTGGCTTTGTCGTTGTTACCATAACTCCCATTTATTACTCACCCACATGGCGCCCACGTGGGTCTGACGGCTCGATTTTTGTACACATCTACCAATGGTTACTTCCTCGGGCTCCGTGTCTCTTGCCATCACCCATCCTATGTCCTCTTTTTGCTAAATATGAAGAAACCCCCAGACCCGGGTGATTAGTTAAATTTCTAAGTTTGTAATATGAATGTCTACTTTTCAGAGTTTTTGAATGAAACTAACTTTATCAGGGGAAGCAAACACCACGATGGTAAGATCCCCAGACCCTGAAGTATTTGTTTATCTATGCATTCTGACGGTTGCCTTGCCTTGAAGATTTCCAGAAATAACAAGCTTGCAAGCATGTTTGAAGCTTCTGCATCATCCCCATCTAGAAGTTTGAAACTTCCTTCTATGGCAAGTACCAGGGCGGCAGTTAGATCTAAGTTGGAAAAGGCCCTGGAGAAATTGCCTATGAGCCTAAAGTATGTAAAGGACAGAGTCATCGCGGGCTCAAAGATTAAGTCCAAAGTCTAGTTCATCACCGACACCAGCATCGAAACATGGCCAAAAATGTAGGCCTTGGTAAAAGTTATGTACATTCAGCGACAAGCCAGAGATCCTTTGGCCATTCAAATTGGAAACTCTGGGATTCTCAAGGTAGCTTGTTTCCCATGCTCTTTGCAGTCACTAGAGCTTATTCTCACACTTTCATCACACTAAAACACATCTGTCTAGGCTGTTATGCTCGCATCCCCAGAGCCAACAAGGTACCCTACTCCCGTGGTGTCCCTCGATCCTGATACCTTCTAGAGGGGCTTGGGGATCCCCCAATTTGACAAACCAGCCGTGGTCACCTGGTCAGATGCCTTCGCCCAATTCACTTAGTTGGAGGAAGCGGCCCATATATACATGAACAATCATTGGCTAAAGACCCCGAAGAGGGACCCCAAGAGGATGAAGCAGGAAATCCCCAGGGCCGAATTTAAAGAAAGCATCCAAATGGGGATGATAGCGTTATGCTGGGTCTTCAGACAATAGCATGCCTGAGAATTTTCTGGGTGGATGTACTAATTTTTTCTACGTATCATCACAAGCAAGGAGTATTTAGACTGGGCTGCCATAATCTCCAACCACGTGGACTCCCAGTTCCTTCAACTGGCCAAGAAGAAGAAGTTTTATATGAATTCTTATGTCCTCTGGGCTCTGGTGCAACAACGGCCCCACACCAATGGGTTACTCATAGAGGGTGTGCTTGGAATCGGCCTGGGACAGAAGGCCCCCTAGGACCACTTCCCACAAATACAATGGGAGTCCATCTTCCCCAATTTTTTCTTAGTAAACGATGCCTTCGTTTACTACCACCTGCTCACACCCACCCAGGATGCAGGATACCGCCTGTCCACAGAGGTGATGAATTTGGTTTGGAGTTACGGACATTATTATATACAATTTTAGCAGCATACTTACATAAGGGTGACCGGCTTCTCCGGGAAGCCCTACTTGTTGCCCAAACATTGCGGGGAAAAGATAATCCTCCTAGAATATTGCAGGCAAATGATGGAGTTGTACACCTTCTTCACCTTGAAGAAGGTAACAAATATTCCATTCCCAATCACTTGTGGGAATTATTCATGTAGTTTGGCCGCTGCCAAAGAGGCAGATAATGAGCTTAAGAGCTATAGCCTGGTGGAATTTTACTTAGCGTGGAAACATTTTGATCCGCATGGCAAGATCACAGCGGCACTTCCCCGGGCATCAGAGCCCCACCAATATAATATAGAAGACTTCTAGGAAGATTACTAGGATGACATGGAAGTCTGGGGGCGGAATTATGTTAGGATGACCGCAGGGATGATGGAGAGATTGAAGCTCTAGAGATTCCTAGAGGACTTCTCATATACCGGCTCCATGGTCGATCCGTAGTACAAGGCAAAGGGGATCGATAAATTGGCCCTTCCACCAGTGAACTGGGACGCACAGGAAGGGCCCACAATTGAAGAGTTCACTTGCAACATAGTTGAATGTAGCCACATCTATTTTAAAAAGGTGTGCTCCGAGAGTGTCCGCCGGGCGGCCTAGCCGATACCAAAGTTAACTCCATGGGCCGGGACTTCCTCACAAGGAGTAGATAAAGGAAAAGGGGTAGACACAACTCCTACTATGCAAGAAATCCCCATTAAATAACAAATAAGGTAAGCGGTAGCAGCCTCCCAGCAAATGAAGGAGAAGCTAATCACACGGCTGGATACCCCGGTGCTTATGGACGGGCCAATTTGTCCTCTGTCCTCCCCTTCACTAGCATCCTTGATGGTTAAGGCAACAGGGGTGGATCCAGTGGAGCAAGCAGCAATGAGAGATGCAGGCCCCCCCTTGATTACCAGAAGAAGGAGGAGGCTCGACCCAGAGCCCAAGAAGGATCCAGAGTTGGGGATGCCCCAGACTCCACAAGTTGAGATCCTTTCTTCTGACTTCCTAGAGCCAGAAAATGAACTAGAACCTGTCGATGTCCCAGAAAAACCTCCTCTGCAAGATGAGTTTGATGATGTTTTTACAACCGACGAGTTCGGTAACTTACAAGGGGACATCGAGCAGACAAGGGCTGAAGTCCTGGCATAAGAGGAAGTTGAGGAACAAAAACCTACACATGAGCAGGAAGAGAAAATGGAAGAAGAGAAGGAAATAGAGCAGGAGGTCACCTCCAAGGTTCCAGAGATACAAGATACGGGGATAGATCAGCAAAAGAAGAGTGAACAAATGACATCTGTTGAGGGAACCGGACCTACAGGAGCAACTGTAACCTCAACAGCCGCGTTCCAAGTGCCACTCCCTAGAGTGACCTTTGGGTAGGTAATAACCATGGCTCAAACATTAAATCTTGGCCCGGTACCTCCCCCATTGCCAAAGGATATACCAACAGAAGAAGAAATCTCGATGATAGAGGCTGAAGAACAAGAAGAACAACAAGAGGAGGAAACCCCTAGGACAACCAATGAAGGTCCAAACGAAGCTAAAGATACAAAGGACAAGGCAGAGGAAATAAACGTCATCTAGGGAAAGGTTCCTGATGAAGCCCAAGATAAAGAGAAAGGGGCAGGTGAGACTCACACCACTGAGGAGGAACAACAACAGGACACCAGGGAAGAACTGAAAGAACAAACTTTGGCAAACAAGCCACCCCTGCCGCCTTAGTGGTTGGTTGAAATTAAGAAAAGAAAAGCTTCGTCCACCCCTAGAGCTCACCTCTCCTTAGCCGAAATGATGGCTCAGGTCCAGGGCCCACCAAAGGCCAAGAAAGCCCAGACGGTTCATACTCTTCGAACCAGGCTGGGAGGAGAAATAGTTGTCGTTGTTGCAACACCTCCCCTAGACGCTGATGAGGCGACTACCGAGGCCGGAGACTATGATATCATAGAGATATCACTGGGAAAAAGGGAAAAATAGGGCGAAGTGAACCTGCTAAAAGAGGTGACCATAGCCGTGGAGGCCCGATATGAAAAGGAGGCCCAAAGGCTCAAAGCGGAAAAGGAAAAGGAAATGAACCTTATGGGATTTCTTACCGAGCTGGCCCGGCCTATTAGTACCATTCCTTCAGAGGCCTCCATATCTGATGCGCCATCACCACAGAGCGACATTGACTCCCTACGAACAATGAAGAAGAAGGTCCAAGCGGTTGATGAGTTGGTCACTCTGCAGATAGGAAACACCCGACGCTTCCTAGTATCTACCCTCCTGGATTTATATGCGACCCGACACGTTCTGCATCAGGCGAAAACTATCCTTAACATATGGGAGGGCGATATGGAAAACTACGAGGCATGGAAGGTAGAACTAGAAGAGCTCCTCAGCCTTGGGGAAGAGATGGCCTCTGAGTCTGGGATTCTGGGAGAAGAGTCATTTGATTTTGTGAGGACCCAGCACTCCAGACTTGGTCTCACATTGGAGGTACTCAAGCAACTGGTAGGGGTTCTACACGAAAAGATCAACGCGGTCCAGTATTCTTCAAATATGTACAAGGCATTTGTCACAAAGGTCTCCGGAGCTGACCCATTCAACACTGACACATGCACTCTGGAGGAGTACATTTTGGGTAAGTTTGATGAATTAGTGGAGTCCAGATATCAATCCCCGGAGGGACTGGATGGGAATCAAATGGTGAGATTAACTCGCATGATCCTTAGTGGCTATGATGTAGCAAAAATGGCCAATGAGTTCAAGAGTAATGTTCCAGAGCTGGGAGAATAGATTGAGGCGGCTAAGTATCGGCGGTCTGGCCTCAGAGAGATTGATGAGGATGGAATCTCCCACCCCCTCCAAACCTTCAATGACAACAAGCAACAATAAAGTTTCTCCGGAGGCTGGAGGAAACCCAAACATCTTGTATTCTTTATTCTTTCGGAACATAAGTTCCCGGATCTCGGAGTCCCGGATCCTAAATTTTGTATTCTTTCAAGTGATCCGTGTCCCAGTCCCCAAGGCCGACTGATCACTTTCATAAGCGGTTAATAAAGACTATCAGAGGGTAGTTGGCTGCATCGAGAAACGTCAGATCAATAGTTGGTTTTCTGACAGGTGGTCTTCTCAAAGTGCCGCTTTGGTTATACACCTGGCACATTGGAAGCAGGGTGCCGCATTTCCCATTTATGAGGCATGCAGCCTCGATCCTAAGGGATCAGATTTCTTCCTTCTCTTTCCTGGCTCTCTTCTCAAGGCTGATTCTTCCACTCCACCTTCTTGTCTCATTCTTCTGACATGTCAGGCCTATTCCGTCTCAAGGTCTTTTGTAGGGTGGCATAGGTAGTACAGGCCCCCAGATAATATATTCTATTATACAGTGTAATGTAAAATAGGGTTAGGGTTAGGGTTAGATGAAAATGTGTATAAATAGTAAATCTGACCCTTTTCCAAGTGTCAGTGAAATTGATGATTTTGCAGTCCATAGTAATAGAGAAGAAGTATTTTCATTTCTATTGCAGAGCTCAATGCTCCTTGGTCTTTAAGCGTTCAGTAGTTAGATGCTCCCTTGGAGCCACCATTGTATCACGCACCAGTGCTGGCTGGAAGAAATATTAATGAAGAAGAGATGGTTCTTGCAATGATGTTGTTGGCACCTGGTCTTCCAAGTTAATGGTATTTTATATTTAAATGTTCTTCATGTCTTCTTCTCTGATATTTTAAGTAGATTAATGACCTCCTTTCCCTTGCTACTGAGCAAATATGGACTGATGGTTGTGTATTTCTTCGGTATTTAGTATAAGTATATCATAGAATTATTGATGTATGGGATGTTTAAACATAACTATAAGTAGATGGAATACTTCTAACCCTGCAAGATCTTTTTCAGTTTATTTGCTAAGTGTAGAATGCTTGGAGAAACCTCACCTTCCTGAATCCCCGGAGAGAATGAGTTGAAGAAACCAACTATCCCCCTCAAAAATAGTCACATCTCCCAACCGAGCCGCACACCATCGTGACTCGACATCTAGGTGCTTGGAAGCCCGGGGAATCTAACTTCCCCGGATAGCCTTTGTAGGTGGAGTTGGCCGGTACCCCGGTACCCGGTGACAACTTATGACTTCTGGCGAACCCGGTCACCAAAGTCTCGTCAACACTATGTATACAGGGTAGAAAAAGTTTTTTGTTTGTGAGAAGCCTAAGTAGACATGCAAGCCTTCCCCTTGAGACCTATTGTATTACATCCATCCTCAAAATTACAGTCCATAAAAGGTTGCTCGGTTTATAGCTCCTTGGAGGAGATTTAACTTGTGGAGTGGCTAGAGGACAATCCTTAATATTGTGCTCTCGAAATTGACACCAAAAATCAGCATTACATAGATTTAGATATAGCACTCCTTGAGAGTGACAAAGACCTCCTATCTCAATATCAATAGTCTCTTTGAGGTCTCAAAAGAAATCAAATTTAACACAAACCTTCTTTTGGTTTTGAGCATGGTAAAATTGGTCGGGCTCAACATACACAACCTTGCCAATGGACTAGGTAATTATTTGCGAAGATGACCAACATGACAAGAGAAAGCTGGAGAATTCAATCCAATGACAATCTTGAGCTTCTTGTCATCAGAGATAGAGAAGTTTCATGACCATGGCTGAAAACAAGTAGAGAAGACTAAACATACTAAGGGCCATGTTGGAGAATGCACTAAGCATGATACATAATAAAACAAAACATGTTTGATAAGAATGACATACACGTAATGAAGTAACAGAAACTACATACATAAATCTTATATAAACATAATAATTATTCTCATATATATGTAAATGAATAGAACTTTAATAGCCAATAAAAAACTATAATGAAACGTGATAAAAAAACACGAGAGACTTAAAATGTAATTATAAGATAAAATGATACAACCTAATGACAAGAATCTAATATGAATGAAATAATAAGAATGCAAAATCTAAATAAGCACATATACAATTAAATAACTATATAATGAAATACATACCATATACATGAATCTCTTATAAAAATATTAACTGATTTCATATAAATTTATGAAATTAAAGTTTAAAGACCCACAAGGGTTTACACCTGTACCTTAAGAACTCTCAAAACAGTTTCATACGGATCCAAACAAACTCAAGGATAAATAATATTAAACAAAAACGCTTTATCATAAACTGAAAATATAACATAAATGAGAAAACATGATTGTACTTGCATTTTATTATACCCTCTTTCATTCTTTTTACCTCATGTGACGTTATTGCATCGTTTATATCATACCACAACTGTTGATGACTTTTATATCTTCAAATACAGATGTCATAATTTTTACAGTCAATGCCATTTCAGAAACAACATAAACATCTGATATGAAGAAGGAAAAAATATAGAACTTTTCTTAACTCCTAATTCGACGTTTTTCTCTATTTCATTAACCCATTATACTAACTACCACACGATTTCCACACATTTTCTTCGTTGTCTCAGAGATTTATAAGCTTTCATTTTCATTCTAGCCAACCGACTAAGCCTTACTGGTAAAGAGCTATTCCACATTAAATGAAGTATTCTACCTTTGATATTTTCAATAAAGGAATGTTTTATCATCTAAGGCCTGCAAACATAATAAAAACCCTAGGCAACTTCGTAGACGTTAATAGCATGTAAAATTGAAAAACCCTAGACAACTTCGTAGAAGTTAATAGCATGTAAAATTGTTGAATATTCTATCCTCGTAGGATTCCACTTATTGAAAGAATCTAATCAAGAATGCTTACATATGAAGTCATGGGCTGGTTTTCTTCCATTACCAACCGTCCCAAAAGAGTTTTGATTGACGCAGATAACTCTGGTAAGATACAAAAATAATTGAATCAATAAGATCTGATTCTTCGAAGTCACCATTGAAAACGATGAAGAGAATTATTGGCCACAAACTCTAGTATTTGTGGTGTGGACTGAGAGTGCTGGGCCAAGTTACTAATAGGTCGGTGATAGAGAATGCAAGACGCTGGTTAAGGGCGGTGGTCCAAGTCTGTACAAGGTCGGTGAAAAGATTTGCTAAGACCACCATTATAGAAAGATGCCTCTAGAATTGTTGTATTTTAATGGAGGGGTAGGATATTCTATTAATATATTCTTTTGGAATTTTGGTCAGAAAATTTGTTAATTTATCAAAAAGTTGTAGTTTAATTGGTTAAGTATATTTATCAATGCTATACTTTGATTTTGCTATTTATCAATGCTATACTTTTTAGGAGGTACAACTGGGTTAGGATAAACTCCTTGATGACTTTGACAAATTGAATCTCCTTACCTTGACAACCTAGTTGAATGATGATTTACACGTTTGCATTGTAATTTGGTATATAAAGAAAAATATGATATCTATCTAATCTTTATCGTTTTGTTAATGCATGTGTGTATACATACATGTAAACATAGATAGATTACTTTGACAAATAGTTAAAGAATGATTTTTTATTTGAATTAATATTTTCTATATAAATATAAGATGTCAATATCTTTTTCTTTTTCGTTGTGTGTGTTTTTATTTTCTCTATAAATGTGTGTCAAAGAGAGAGGGCAATGGATATAACTTAGTATAAGTGAAATATAAGGAGCCCAAAATGGCAAGTGTGAAATGTGAAGAGACAGAAGGAGAAATGAATCCCCTTGCATCATCACAAGTCATGAAGGAAACTAAAAGAGAAAGCGACAAAAGAGGAGCTTAGTAGACTATTTGATGTGGTAAATAAAGAATTGAATAATAAAAGTGACATGTAGGATATAGAGTGGAAGAATTGTAGAATTTTGATTCTTAATGTCATTGTGGAAATTGATGAAGTTATCTATTGTATCAATCTTATGTAGTTTTTAAAAATTATGGTTCACAAGACAAAGACAATAATGGTGATAGCTAGATTCATAGGAATATATGCTTTGATAGAGAGAATCAAAGGTTTTATTTGTCTATAATTTTTGAGGTATGGTTCCCTTGAGTTAATTTTAGTGTTATTGTTTATCTATATTTTTCAGATGGAGATTGACAGAAATAATATTCTCAAAGGAGTGCATTGATTGATGGTGAATACAATGCTCTATATTAGGGCTTGGATACTAATCTTTGATCTAACAAAGGATTTGATTAACGATATCCCATTATGGTTTCACATGTATAAATTACCTAGGGAACTATGGTTAGGAGATATCTTGTGGAAAATTAATATTATTATGGAGAATATGTTTAGTCAACCAAAGCCACTTAAAGGATAAAATTGACCAATCAACCCAAAATCTATGTGATAGTGAATTTGAGAAAGCATATAAAATATGTAAACAAATTTAAAAATCTTGGGGAGAATGGTTGCAATAGTTGGACAATGAGTATCAATCTACAAGATGTCATAGGTGTTTAATGAGGGGACAAATTTATGAAACATTCCTACAAAAAAGATATGATATCTTAGCAAATCAACAATTTTTTTGATAAAAAACCAACAGTTTCTATTATTGAGTCTCTTATTTTTTTCTATAGAAATTATTATTTTTTATGGGAATTTTCATGAATTAAAATGTTTTCATACATAATATTGTCGAATCTCAAATAATAATTAGAAATTTTTTAATCATTGTGGTGAATACTTCTATTTTAAGAATATAGAATTCTTGTAGCAAATTATTGGGTGATATGTGGAAATCATTGTTGGGTTTAAGGGGTAGACTCTATAATATTTAATTTTATACTATTTATATAAAATATAACCTAATAACCCTCATTATATTGTGAGATAAATCTACTATTATTATTTATAATTCTAATAGGACCCAAAATTTATTTAAAACCATTGATTTTCAATGAGATAATTATCCCAAAGGAAATTTTAACCCCTATAAGCCTTACAAATCAAGTAAGAACATTGTTTACCTCATGGAATATAATGAAGGTCACTGAATTATATTTTATATAAATGATGACAACTAAATATTGGTTATACAACCCTAAAGTATCTATTAATTATGATATATTATTGGCAAATTAATTTAGATTTATATAAGTACTTATAAAAATTTTGTGTATTGAATATGATCATACATTGAATATTGTGGCAAATATTTGAGCTTACATAAATAACTTATTTAGTGATTTAAATATTTCGTAAATAATTTTTTATAAAAATGTGGCAATTTAGGTTACCTCAAATCTTGAAATATTAGCCAAATTTGGATTCTCAAAATTCAAAGGATAGCCAATTAGTGACTATTAATCACTAAAAAAATATTAGAACCTAAAAAGTTAGCCCTTGTAATGTTGGGAAATAGGATCTTGGGTCAATCAACGAAAAATAAAGAACCCAATTTCTTTATATAACATTGAAATGGAAAGAAAAGGCATTCTCATTGAATATTTCTACAAAAAATTGGGAATTAGGTCTAACAGTAGGGCGAAAGAAATTGCTTCTTGGCAGCACACTAAGCACCTAAAAGAATAAAACTATGAAAATACAATCATCGAAGGTGATTCTAAGCTAATCATGGATTATTTACAAGGGAATGTTGGCTTCCTTCGGGACCCATTGAGTATCTTGCAACAACTCCTTTCCAATAAAAGGAATGATGGAACAATCAATCATGTTCATGATGAGGTTACAATATAATTTTAACTTTTTTATGTTGTCGGTTCTAGGACGGCTCTCAACACAAAGTATAGTGAAGTAAAATGGTTGGATGGTAAACCAAAAGAAGATTATATACCATGGAGAACTTTTACACTTGGAATTATAAGAAGAAGAGGGAAAGGATTATGACTTATATGAATATTAAAGGAAAGAACTACACTTCATAAATCAACAAGAGAAAAGGTTTCATTCTAACATCTTATTTATATAATATTGTTATTTCTTGGGTATTATTAATAATTAGAAGAAAAGTAAAAAATGTGATTTCAAGGATAGACTAAGTGTTATTTATTTAGATTTTGTCAAGAGAAAAGGCCTTCTCGACAATTCCTTTATTCTTATGATTAAATCCAATGGTTTATTATATCCTAGTTATCTTAATTAATCCCACTCATGTGTTGATGCTTGTTGGATTCCAACTTCGCACTTCTAATAAAATTTGAATGGTGATCAAAATAATAATTATCTCATTAATGATTTAATGAGCAAATTTTTATCCCATCAGTGAAGCAAAGTTTGGTGTAAAGGGAAATATCCTACCAGTGATCCGAAGAATAGTTGTAAAATATTCCATACAAATAATAAATATTGTGTCATTATTACAGTGAATGATATCAAGTCTAGATCTATTCTTTGCACATAAATAAGAGTTAGGTGGTTGAGAAACTTCACTACCTTTCTGGTAAGAAGAAGAAAAATAGCTTTGTTGTTTGCTGAATTTGACAATGGTGGGCCTCTAATGTCAGTGGATCAGAAGTTAAACATTTCTGAGGTCAAAAGTAATGGGGGGATTTCAAGTTTTTAGAGTTGAGAGATTGTAGGGAACTATTGCAGAATAGTGAGCTTTGGGATATTTTTAGAAAAGGTTATTTCATGCCTTATTTCCAAGCTATGAAGAACTACACCACTACTTTTTACATGAAGTTCTATAATTCCTAGTACCAAGGATATGTTTCCATTGGAAGTATCAAATTATGTGTGACCCTTAAAATGATTGTGGGAGGCTACATGATTAAAATGCGTAGGCGACAAAGTTGAAACGAAAAGCTCTAGTGATTATAAGCTCAAGATGAAGGAGTTTTTAAAGAAATGGAAGATATTGATTGTTGCAAATAATGATAACATGTATGATCAATATTCTTTGCCCCCTTTTCATGCTCTAGTTTTTTTCATTGTCATGAAATATTTTTCCTGGAAGTAAGGTATATTTCCTTCCATGGGTATTAATTTCCCATTTTGAATCATTTGAGAAATGGTTGTAGGATCAATATGCCCTTTTTTATTTATTACTCCCTTTCTATTAGCATGGAAAAAGGTGCCTCCCCTTCACTTCACTAGGGCTTAATGTAAGCTCGTTATCACTCTAAATTTAACAAATCCTTATTTAGAAGTCATTTCTTGTCTTACCCTAAACACAAACAAAGACACATTATGAACTCAGCTAATAGCACTTTTAAAATTGAGCATCTTGAAACTATCTCTCCCTGATAAAATTGTCCCTAGTAGGAGCAAACACAACCCTTCTGGGAAAAATAAGTTTAAAAACCCTATAATCCATAGTGAAGAAATATCCCTTAAATAGGCCTTGCTTAATATGACTCAAAAGAAAAGGAAAGCTTCTGCCACTAATCCTTCCTCTTCAAAGGCCAAAATCCTAATAAAAAGGTGAAAAAAATGTTCCTATTTATAGATGTTGATAAAGAAGAGGGTAAAAATAAGGATATAAAAAAGATGGAAGAACTTAACTATGAAGGAATTTAAGGGAAAAGAGGTCTTCATATCGTCACAATAAGCTACACAAGGGTAAAAAGAATTAGGAGGAAATGGTTCCTGAGATGGACATGGAGTATGAGTTAGATAAGGAAGATGGAACTTCTAAGAATACTGATGATGAGGATTATGTTGTTAGGGTTGAAGATCTTGAGGAAGAGGAAAAGGAAAGATCTATTCAGATAACTGCGAACATGAATGACCTATAGAATACAGTCAATATGGTGTACAATTATCCTACCCATACTAGTAGTGACCTCCAAGTGAATATTCATACCTCCCTTATTATAAAACATAAAAATTATGATGATAATATCTAAATTTATATTATCTATTTTCAAAAAGGGGTTTCTTCTCTTGAAATTTATTGTGCTACTCCTATGTTGGGATTAATGGGAAGTAGTACTGAGATGGGAGGGGTGAATCAGTACTTCTAAAAAATTTAACTCTTTTTACCATTCATCATTAGTAATCATTCATTACTATATTACCGACCATTACTATTGTTCTTTCTTATGCATGTCGTATTAGTTCATAATCTTTAATTGTTTGCAATGTTCATAGAAACATTCATGAAAGTAATAAACACATAACACAAGATATAATATCATAGAAAAATCCTATTAGGAAGTAAAAAATATGGTGGGGATGGCACACACAAAACTTCACTATCTGCAGAAGGGAAGGGAGATGATAAAGGCTTACAATTGACCACTTCTGATAATCTACCCTCTTAGGAGTATTAAAGTAGAGACCAGTTAATATCTACTCTATTAAGAGTATTAAAGTGGAGACTAGTTAAGATCTACTCTGTTAAGAGCTTTAGAAACACTGATTTAAGTGTGCACTCAGTTAAGAGATTTACAATAGGACTGTTAAGTTCACCTTTCTTTAAAGGATTTCTTATTTGTACTACACTTGTTAGAATGAGTACATATGATTGACCTGACTATATGCAATCTGCAATTGCTGATTACAGATCCATTAAAGCTTGCATAAAAATAATATCACCTTAATTGACTGATTAATACCTTTCTTTGTTAATACCTTTCTCTACACGTCGGTATCCTGTGTTCTTTTTCTTGAAACAAATTTGATTCTTTTCTGTCTTTCTGAATGAAATCTCTTGTCTTTACATTCTCTTCATGGCTACAATATTCATCCAAAAACAACATGTTCACAATAGATTGAGCATCTATTTATACAAGTAATTGACCTATCTTAGAATCACGCATTACAATGTTAACTCTTAGATCCAAGGTTTACAACTTGACCTTGATCTTTAGTTTGCATGTTTTAAATTAGTAAAACTAATTAAAAAAAAATAACTACATTTATTCCTCCACACATAATGGATTTAAAAACAAATCAAGAATCTATATATACAACTTCAGTGAATTATCTGACGTGGAAAGTCAGATCCACTTTTTGCGAGATGTAACTGACTGTCGGTTCTTGGTCGTCGGGTTGAACTGAAAGTCTGTCATTGTTCCTTTGTTGAACTGATCATCAGGTTCCCTATATCTATTGGGTTCCTCTCTTTTCTATTCTGTTAGGTTGCACTGTTGTTACTCGTTAGGTTCCTTTAACCCTTTTTTCATCGGTAACACTAAATAGTAATTATCGGGATGCTTTGAACTTGGCAGTATCGGGTAACCTTGGCGTCGGGTAGTTATGTGCCCTGTCTATTGGTCTAGTGTAAACTGATGGTGTAGATCATGTTTTTCCTTGTGTATACTAATGGAAAAATATAATGCCTTCAATCTCCCCCTTTGACATTAGTATCAAAATTTGATATGTGCATAATACTAAAGTATTTAGTATGTACACCATGTCTATATCCTTGTCATTATATGACTCCCCCTAGCTGTATGCATCGGTATAGTATAAGTATATATGTAAATGTATACTTGTGTTTGTACTAAACATTCCTTGTTCATTTCTCTTCCAAATGTTTGAATGTACATCATTTCATATCACTTCCCTCTTTATACTAACTAAACTTTACATACCATTTCCCTCTTTATTTGATACTCATGAAAAAATGTACAACTTATAAGATGTCAAAAATTGTGACAAAAATGTGTAACTTACAATGTGTCAAGAATATGGGAATGGGTCATTTTGATATCTTTGAGAAATTTCTCCCATTTTTCTTTCAGTAGTTCTACTGCCATGTGCGCTAGCTCTAGCCTTGCATGCATATCATAAATGTTGTGTAGGACAAACATTTCTAGGGTGGAAATTAGTGTTTTTTTCTCTGTTACATGTTGTTACAGTAGTGAAAGTGTTGGCAAGAGCTAAGCTTGGATCTCATTTACCTCATCTATGTACTTCTTCTCTGCAATTTGTATCTCTTTTCTCAATTTCCTAGCCTGTTTGAGTTGCTCATAGTGCAATTTTATTGCCTCTTCGCTATTTGTGAGACTTTGTGCACTTGTCTGAAGATCAACATTAATTTTTTCTATCTGGTCAGTATACTCCTATGTGAGTTCATCAAGTCTGCATAGTTTTTGTATCAAAGTAATAGCTTCTAAGATGATTGGTTCAAATGTGCTCACCAACTCAGAAAGCTTCATCTTTTTTAATGCCACTTCCTGGCTTATCTTTTATGCTAGCTTGAACTCATACTTCTATTCAAGTCTTTCTTCCATGACCTTCTCAGCATCTATGTTCTGAGATGTTATTGCATCTATGAGTATTACCAATTGATCAAGCATTGGGGTTGTCTGATCAATATATACATCAGGTACTATTTTCTGAAGTATTCCTCTTGCTACTTCCAGTACCTTTGCATCCTTTGTGGCTTTCCTTAGTTTGTCTTGCATTTCTTTTCTCTCACAAAGTCTTCCATACTTGGTCAATTCAATTGGATCCAATGTCCTTGGATCACAAACTAGAATCTCAATGATTTCATGCAGAGTTACTCAATTCTTATGCTTGTTCTTCTTCTTCTTTGAGACTTGTGGAGACGCAGATGTATGAACTACCATTGCTAGTTCATTTTTACTCTCTGAAATGCTTGGTGAAGGCTTTTTTGATGATGCTTCTTATGTTTTCTGCTTGGAGTGTACCTGTCAGTTTGGTGAAGACGTCTCTCCATTAACCTTGGGTTTCTCTACAATTTTTTCTTCTTTTTTCTTCTCCAGCTCATCCTTCTTTTCTTCTTCACTCTTATCTTTCTTCTTTTCCTCCTCTCCATTTTGTGTTTCTTCTTTATTTTTATCAGTAGATTTATCTTTCTGATTGTCACTTGCAGCTTGCTCTACAGTTGTGTCCTTTGTATTATCTGTGGTGTCTTTTACCTTAGCATCACCCTTTTCCTCGGGTGTTCTTGTGTCCTCTGTAGTAGATCCATCATTACCCTCTAGTATATTGATTTCCTTCATTAATACATGAATATTTCTTTGTGTGCTAGCTTGGGATTTGTCTAGAGTGGTGTCTTGCTCGTCGATTTGATCGTTTTGAGCAGTGACATCCTCATATTTTTGTACTTGCTCTGCAGGGTCTGGTTCTCTTAAGTCCATGACTGATGT
The DNA here is from genome assembly GCA_018584345.1 of Thuja plicata. NCBI lineage: Eukaryota > Viridiplantae > Streptophyta > Pinopsida > Cupressales > Cupressaceae > Thuja > Thuja plicata. The sequence goes on along the minus strand of MU226713.1, from coordinate 453,948 downwards.
GTCTTGCTTTGTCTCATCAGCAAAATTCATATCTTTGTCCTCTGATGTCTTCAATTCTTGTTGTTGTCCTTGATCCTTAAGTGTAATGAATATCACATCATCTTTCTTCTATGGATCTTTATCAGAGTTATAATTTGTGATGTCTTGAATGTCAAGATCATCCATGAATTTGTCCAAATCAATTGGCTCCATTTCTTCAACATTGTCCAAAGCAATGTGCTGAGGACTTTCCTTGTCTTTCTCCTCCTCTCTATGAGGTGTGTCGGTGAGAAGTAACTATTCCTCATGACTTTTTGACTCTATTGGTAGATCTAGGAGTTGTCTCCATTTTGTTTTAGTCATTGTATCTAGCCCTGTGAACTTATTTTCTAGCACTTTGTAAGCCCTTATTTTGGCTACAAATTCAATTGAGTGCTTCTTCATTATTTCTTTGATTTCTTCAATCTTAGATTCGGGAGGCATTAGTGTTACTAATACCTTCTCCCTTGCTTCTCTTTCAGTCTATAGAGCATACGACCATTGTTGAGATACTTTCTTACCCAACTTCTTGGGTGTTTGGTTGAAAAATTCAACTGGTACATATTTGTACTTGACCATTGCCCTTATTGTGGCATCTTGTATCTTATTTTGGTCCTCTAGTTTGAGTGTATCCCATTGTCTAATTTTCTTGTCATGCATTGTGCTAGATGTAGCAATAGATTCAGCAGCCTCATCAACTGTTAGATTTCTATAATTCTTCTTCACTACATCGGGCTAATCCTCTTTAGAATCCTCTATGTCATCTTTAGTTAGGACCATTCTTTTTCTCCTCTTTGTAGGGGTTGTCTTCATAGTTTATTCTTGTTTTTTTTTTTTTATTGGTTGCTTCCTCTTATACATCCTTACTTGACCTTTCTTAAGAGGTGTGATACCAGTCTTAGTAGTTTGACTCCTTGTCCTCTACTTCTTTGTAGGAGGTGGAGGTATATCAGATTCAGTCTCTGCAGAATTTGATTTTTGTCCATCATGCCCTTCACCGATGGTACCCTGTTCATCGGTTCCCTCTGGTTGTTCTCGTTCCTCCATATTAACTGAGAGAATATTTTTGAGATTTTTAAACATCTTATCCTTTTTATTGACAATTTTCTTGATTTTTAGGCATTTTTTATCTTTGATATGGACTCTTCATACGTTCCAAACCTTGGTTGTTTGTTATCAATAGGCTCATTGATCAATGCATCAATTGCATTTGTAGCTTGATCTATGTTGATTTCATAATCTAGTGGTGCTAACCAAGCTATTCTTAGTACAACTAGTTTGATGTGGGTGAAATATGTGTCCACCATAAAACATATCTCATCCCTATGTTTTTCAACAAGTTGTTCAGGGACTGTTGTTATTTCCATCATCTTTTCCTTGAATTCAAGGAAGTATGGAGTCATAATAGATTCAAAATTATCTCCTAGTGACTTAATTAGTTCACTAATCTGTAATGTTACCGGTTTTGCAGTGTCCCATTTCACTTTTCCTACTAAAGGAAAGTACTCTTGAAAGTAGAAAAAGGAACACATGATAAGTGAGCTGAACTCACATGTGTTGGTCTTTGTGGACCTGATTGTGATCTTGTTTTCATTAAGTTGTTTTAACAGGATCTCACATAGATCCATTTGTATGCCCTTTGTCACTATCTTGTAAGCTGTTCTTACTGATGTTGCAGATATGTTATTGATGAAGGGGACTCCTCTTAATACCACAAGTACACGACAGAAACAAAGAGAAACAATAGAAATTTGCAAGAACAAAAAATTGGCTTCTTATTGGCTCCACAAATGTGGAATTACAAACTTCAGAATTACAATATCAAAAGCCA
>MU226713.1:430378-451656 GCA_018584345.1 Thuja plicata | reverse complement strand
CAACTTACTAAAAATAGTAAGTTTCCAAAAATAGCAACTTTGTACAAAATATCCCTTATTGAATAGAAAAACACATATTTTTGGGTGATGCAAGATTGCCCTTACACCCAGGATGCTCCTGCATCAGTTGTTCAATCTGCTTGCTTGAAATATCTTATAACCAATTGAACATGCACCAAACCTCAATTCTTCATTGGTGACGGTGTTTATTTTTAGTCCTTTGTTGTCCCATTTAGCTTTTGTGAGTTTTGTGATTTGTGGCCTAGAGCAATTCTTGTGAGCCTTAGGCTTGTTGGTTATTGGATAACCAGTCATAGCGTGAAGGACATCCTTGGTGATTTCTTTGGTTTGATCCAACCACAACTTCTGGTCATGCAATCTGCTAAGAACCAACCTAATCAAGTCATTCTTGAAATCCATTGGGAAATATAGGGCATTAGTTTTCCCTTTAACCTCTAAGTGTTGGTGCTCTTCTTTCAGGTTCCCTTCTGCATCACAAAACTTCTTATAAGCTTCATCCATATCTACATCACCTATTTTAGAAATCTTGTAGTGAATATAAGCCATAATGTCTTCTATAAGCAAAACCAGTCTAGGTGGAATCTTAGAAAACGCATTGGTTTCATCGGGTTGCAATGCAATCTCCGGGCATATCTTATATTTGGGTTCAACACATGTGTTATTCTTAATTAACCTGACCACATTCTTCTTATCACTCTTGATCTTTATGGTTCTCGACGTGGTTGCCATTGTTTTTCAAGTTTTAGGGATTTCTTGAAAAATAATGATAGAGATATTTTGGTATCCTTGGTACTTACTTTGATCCATGATAATGGTGAATAATCTATTTTCTTAGTTCTTGGATCGTGTTGAGGTCACTTTGTCAAATGCTCTTCAATCGCTTTGTTTTCGCTCTGCTTTCTCTTCAAATTGTGGGTGCAAATGAAATGCTCCTGTCATCTATTTATAGACTTTTTTCCCTAAGTCTTTGTCATAAATTCTCAATGACTCGTCGGGACATGAAGACGGAGTTCGTCGGGAAGAATTTAAAAAATCATCGTCGGTGTTGACATGATGCTCGGGACAGCTATTAACAATTTTTATTTTACCAATGGATATCAGTATTCTGTCATGACAACTTTGTCATTTTTTTTCCTTACTGACGGGTGTCGGGTTACATTGGTAACTTAACCATTTTATGTTTTGACTGATAAATTTTGGTAAGTGTAAATAGCTCATCCATTGTGTTCATCGCTGATTTTTGGTATGTGTATATCAACGGGGTTATTTTCTCAGAATTGAAACAAGTAACATAATATGCATCTTTATTATGCAGATTTTTACTATCTACCAATTTGTATAATGGAACTAACGCAAAATATGACTTGGTATAGTGCAGTTCCATACTTTTTCAACTCAAGTGGTAGTGGTGATGTCATCAGATCCATTGGATGGGGTGTCATCATTTGCATTGCTTGGTCCAGCTTCATCATTTCTTGAATCTTTTCTTGACATTTTGTCTCTAGGCCTTCGGATATCTTCAATGGTGTTTCCATTGGGATATGTGCTTGTCTCTATCATTCATTCTTTGCAATCTTTCTTGTGATGATCAATTTTTTGACAGTGTAAGCATGCTATTTTGGGGTTTGACCAACCTCTAGACATTTTGGTCCATGCCCTCATGCATTTTACATAAATGTGACCATATCTACCACATGTTGTACAGTTTGTCCAAGTATTGTAGTCCCATACATATTGATTACCGATTATCTTTGGTTGATAGGGATTTTCTTGACCTTTTGGATTCTATGCTTTCCTTTTCATTTTCCAGCATTCAATACTTGTGTGTCCATTCATCTTACATGTAGGATAGTAATTTTCCATGTAGGTTTCCTTCTTTTGTTGTTCAATCTTAGACTTACATTCATATGATTTATGTTGTTTCTTGTCACATTTATAACAAAATCCTATGAATGAAGATGTAGATATAGGAATACCTTTCATTTTGCCTCGACATACATTTGATGTGTAGACCTGCTTTCCACAATGCTTGCATGTAATCTTTCTTGGTCTTGGATTTTCATAGACATTCTTTGAATTGGGTTGATTCGATGATTCTCCATTTTTGGTAAAGCCTAGACCGTTGTTGTTGTTGACTCTTTGTTGTCCTTCTAGAAAATCATCCATTCTTTTATTGCTCTCTTCAGCCTTTCTGATAACTTCATTATGTTGTTTCTGAATTCTAACCTCATGCTTTATTTTTTCATTTTCTTCTCTTAGTTCATCGATACCCTTCACTCTTTCAATGAGTTTTATATTCATTCTATTTTCTTCTTGACTCATTAGAATAATCTGATTTGTGATCTCATGGTGATGCTTAGCATGTCTTTAAATTTCTAACTCCTTTTCCTATAGCTTCTCTGTAATCTTCCTTCTGTCATCAATACAAAGTGTTCTTTCTATTTTAGCTTGTCTAGTAGAACTCATCACATCAATCATTCTTATTATCTGGCTCTCTTAACTTATTTACAACATCTTTATTTGTTTTGTCAAATGTTGATTGATATCCTTCAGATTTGTGATGTTCTCTTATGATGTATCTGATGTATTACCTGCATTGGATCCTGAAGATTCAAAGAAATCTAGAATATTTTCTTCTTTATAATCTTTTTCATTTCTCCGGGTTGCCATACCTTTCCTCTCATCCAGCAGCTCTCTCTTCTTGATTCTAGCTTCTATATACTATTCATAGAACATCTATATTTCAATCTTTTTATTATCAATATTCTTATCAAGTTTGTACTTCTCCATTGTATGATCTTTGCTCTTAAGCCTTTAAGCTTTTCCAAGAAGAGACTTAGCTCAGATACCAACTATTGGGATTAATGGGAAGTAGTACTGAGAGGGGAGGGGTGAATCAGTACCTCTAAAACTTTTAACTCTTTTCACCATTCATCATTAGTAATCATTCATTAATGTATTACCAACCATTACTGTTGTTCTTTCTTATGCATGCAGTATTAATTCATAATCTTTAATTGTTTGCAACATTCATAGAAACATTCATGAAAATAATAAACACATAACAAAAGATATGATATCGTAGAAAACTCATGTTAGGAAGTAGAAACTGTGGTGGGGATGACACCCACAAAACATCACTATCTACAGAATGGAAGGGAGCCAGTAAAGGCTTACAATTGATCACTTATGATGATCTACCTTGTTAAGAGTATTAAAGTGGAGACCAGTTAGCATCTACTCTGTTAAGAGTATTAAAGTGGAGACCGGTTAAGATATACTCTATTAAGAGCTTTAGCAACACTAATTTAAGTGTGCACTCAATTAAGAGATTTACAATAGGACTGTTAAGTCCACCTTTCTTGAAAGAATTTCTTAAGTGTACTACACTTGTTAGAATGAGTACATATGATTGACCTGACTATATGCAATCTACAATTACTGATTATAGATCCATTAAATCTCTCATAACAATAATATCACCTTAAGTGACTGATAAATACCTTTCTCTTCTTGTCAGTAGCCTATGTTCTTGTTCTTGAAACATATTTGATTATTTTCTGTCTTTCTACATGAATTATCTTGTTTGGTCTTTAGATGCTCTCCATGGCTACAATCTTCATCAAACAAAAACATGTTCACAATAGATTGAGAATCTATTTATACAAGTAATGTACCTATCTTAGAATCACGCATTACAATGTTAACTCTTAGATCCAAGGTTAATAACTTGACCTTGATCTTTAGTTTGCATGTTTTAAATCAGTAAAACTAATTAAAACAATAATAATTACATTGCTTCCTCCACACATAATGGATTTAAAAGAAAATCAAGAATCTATATATACAACTTTAGTGATTTATCAGACGTGGAAAGTCAGATCCACTTTTTGCAAGATGTAACTGACTGTCGGTTCTTGGTCGTCAGGTTGAAATGAAAGTTTGTCGGTGTTCCTTTGTTGAACTGATCATTGGGTTCTCTTTATTTTTCAGGTTCCTCTCTTTTTTGTTCTATTGGGTTTCACTTTTGTTACTTGTCGGGTTCCTTTAACCTTTTTTTTCATCGGGTAACACTAAATAGTGTTTATCGGGTACCTTTGTGTCGGGTAGTGTTGTGCCCTGTCTGTCGGTCTAGTGTAAATTGATGGTGTAGATCATGTTTTTCCTTGTGTATAGTAATGGAAAAATATAATGCCTTCATTCTAGGCATAAAAATGATAGTTTCACTGAAGCAATTTTAACCATATGTAAAGTGGTTTATGAGATCATGAAGAAACCTCTATTTGGTATTGTCATTAGTAAGAACAAATTGAAGAAAGTAGTGAGGAAGAGGAAAGATTCCTAGACTAGTGAGGAAGATCAACATAGAAAATATAATGGATACTAAAAAAGCATGCTCAAGAGTCTTTTTAAATACTAGGATAGAATTACCAAGGTTGATGGTGTTGATTGGAAAATGTTGATAGATGATATTGATGATGATTTTATGGAGTATGGTTGTCATTTCTGGAAATCCATTATATAGGTGAGAATGTATTGTGTATGTATTTGAAGTTAGACCAATTAGTACATAGTTATATCCAATCAGTAAAGAGAAGTTAAGTGAGTAAGGTAATCCATTAAAAAAATAATAGGTGAAGGTGAGATCAGTAAAGGGAGACAACTTTTTTTATCAATAAATTAGAAGGTATAAAGACAATAAGTTAATTATGATTTATGACTGTGACTCTTAGGTCACACTAGTAAAGGAAAAGTGAAGATATTCTTAATTGGTCAGTGCAGTGAATAGGTAAAATAAAAAGGTTATTAATCATTTTTAATTAATTGGCTAAATCAGTTATGTTGGTGGATGATTCAGTTTTGGCTAATAAAACTGGAAAAAATATTTTGCATTGGGAATAACAACTTAAAGTTTTTTATTGACGATGCAGTAAATATTTCAAGTTTCTATGTGTTGGTTTTAAGATTTATAAAGAAATTTTGGAGGGAATTAGAAACCCTAATTAGGTTTAGAGTTGAAGTTAAAGACATTATATAAGGTTATAAGATGATAGGAGTTGTTGTTAAGATGTAGTTGAAGAGTTGTTAAAATATTGATGAAGTGTTATAGTCTGAAAGATCTTATGCTGCAATAACATGGATATTTCTATAGAAGCTATAATATTGGATTTAGAACAAGTACAAAGCATCAAGGATCTGATTATCATTGAGTAGTGCATATCATAGGTCAAATTTTTTTTTTGTTTTCCTAATAGTTTCAACAAGTGTAAATCCCCTAGCATGGTAGTCTCTAGCAGGACTTTATTGTAAATGCCTTAATAGGATAAAAACTACATAAGTGGGATTAAAATCCTCTGACAAGGTAGTCTTTAATAGGACTATTAATACTTCTAATAAGGTATCAGTCACTCCTAACAAGGTGAGACCTCGAAAGTGACACATTGTAAGCTACTAACAGAGTATTGGTTTCTACTATAGTAAGAAGATTGTGTTTCATCTCCACCATGGTTTTTCCCTCTGACCAAGGGTTTCACTGATAAAAATTAGAGTGTTATGTGTGTGCATGTGTTTTCATTTGATTTTTTTCATATTTACTTTATAGCTATAGTTATATGCTTTATAGTTTAGAAGTTTCTTTTGTTTCTATTTATGGATATCAGTAATAGTTTGAATATTTTATTAGTCATGATTCACCCCCCTCTTAGTACCTATTATTACCAAGAATTTGTATTAGAGCTCAGACTCTCTAGAGGAAAACTTTGACAACTTGGGGAGTAGATTCAAGAAGATGGAAAGCTACAACTATGAGATAAAGTTGGAGTAAATCAGCGAGATGATTGAGGAATTTAAGAACAAGCTGAAGACTTCAATGGAAAAAAATTAATTGTTTGAACATCTTACATAAATTTTGGACAACATTTATGAACTATTTGAAGTAAGTGTTAACTCTAAGGATGCAGAGGCTTCAATAGAAGAACTAATGGAAAAGACCAAGTTCCTAATTGAAGAAGAAACCAAGATGAAAAGAGAACAAGAGAGTCAAGACATAATGATGTGTGAAGTTCTTTAAGGCATGAGATTTGTTGAAGATGCAAATAGGACTATTGACATCTAGCAATGGATTGTACGTACGTGAACCAGTCATAAAGAAATGAAGATATGAAAGGTAAAAACATTGTTAAGGTTGAAGAAATAAGGAATGAGATGAAGAATATATCGGTGAAGAAGGAAGAAATAAAAGAATATGCCAATGCATCAACAGATAACCTATCATCCTCTGGCTCAGGGGATTCATCCTCAAACTAAGAAACTAAGTTTTTTTATGGGCTGATTTTTGTTTTTATATCTAACCGATCCCTTATAATAATGAGCAGTAATATATATTTGCACAGTGAGATGCATTGATGTTAATGTTGACGAATTACATAGAGATGAGTTGTTATGAATCACCGATTTTATCATTTGCAATTATTTATGTATCAATATACTATTTGCATTAATCTATGGAGGTTGTAATTTGTAAAGTATGACATCAGTGAGCTACGTTAAATTTTTTGTACCAAACTAGTCATTGGACAACTTTTTGGGAAAATAAATTAAAGATTAATCCATTCATTATTCACCTTGTAGTTCAAAGAGAATTTATAGGAGCAGAATGTGATTACCTATTGTGATTGATCATGTGAAATATCTATGCTAGATACTTATAGAGGATTGAACTACAAGTTTGAAAACCCAAACTGAGTTATATAGTAGACCGGTGGTCAATCTTGAAGGTATTCGGTGTGATTGATTTTGAAAGCAGGAAATTACTACAGCATCATGGCATCAAGGATTGTAACACCAAAATTGATCGAGATAAATAAGGAAGCGGAACTAGAACACAAGTTACATCCAGTGAAACCTGCAGAAGTAGATAGAACCAGTGTCCTATCCCTATTTCCCCCTCATGTTTTTATTTATTTAGGATGTAAGGACATTTATCAATTGCAACATTGTTGAATTAAGAGATAATAAGGTACATAAGGAATACCTAGAAATGTGCAACAATGGAGACATTAAGGATGATTTCAAAAATATTCAAACAAAGGGTTTGATACATATTCTAGATTTAGTGGAAATATTTAAGTAGTGGATTTGATATGTTTTGAGTCATTTTCAAGATCAATTCATATGGATAGACCAATCGATCAAGATCACCAAGGAACTAATTCATTTGATTACTTGATTATCACTGGATGGGGAACCATGTACCCAAAGGAAGATATCCACAAAGAGGGTTCCACAACTCACTATTTCAAGGAAAGATCATAGAAAAATGACAAATTTAGAGGTTCTCTTCGCAACAATTATTGTTGGTTACAAGGTATACTAGTCCAGTGGATTGAATAGTGTGCCATGTGCTGCTATTCATGTCGCTTACCGAATAGTGAAGGAAGGTAATAGATATGACCTAGCGGAGATGGTGAGAACATAGTTAATGGCTAACCTAAAGACAATAAAAAATGATAAGAATTAAGCACTAAAGTATGGATCTCTTTTAGTATGTATGTTCTTTTAAGTTAATAATTTATTCCCTAGTATAGGAACATTAATATGGAAGATAAATCGATCTAAATTGTATCAAATCAATGAGTACTTAGGTGAACTAGGTGAAAACCTAAACAATTTTATCTAGGAATAATTTAAGGATTTTTAGGATAGAATACACAAGTGGTATAGAATTCCCCCACACATTTTAGAGAAGTACAAAGATACCATTTGTTTCTTAGTTGACATTGACAGTTGCAAAATTCAAGTGGAAGATCACATTATTTCATGGATACCTGAAATGGGATATGAAACTGTTGAACACTTTTTAACCCTAAACATAGAAGCATTATGGAAACTACCAGTTAACAAATAAGAAAAAATGTATGGCACATTTGAGGAAGATTTTGATAGAATCACCATAGAACTCAACAAGCCTAGAACGGAAAGAAATGTTAATAGGATCATAATCCAATTGAAAGAGAAACTTGTAATTTGTGAAGGTAGTAGTTCTACTACTGAGAGAAAGATGAATATTCTTGATGCATATGCAAAGAGAAAAAAGAAGCAAGAAGATACTAAAACTAAAACTCCAAAATTACCATCGGTGGAAGAAACTTGTCTAGAAAATATTGGTGAAGGTAAATCTTCTGACTCTAAGCGATCTGAGGTATCAAATCCTTGAGAAAAAAATACATATGAAAAGAGGAATACTTGAACACAAACCAAGGCCTCTCCTAGCAAGAAGAAAAAGAAGACAAAGGTAGATATTTATTAAATTGATCCAGAAAAGGAGATAACAGACATAGGGAATTCTGGTAAAACTAAATGAAGAATGCCCAAGAGTGCTACTAAAGTTTCAAAGGTAATAAGAGAACATGGAATGATACACATCATTATTAATTTTAAGTTCTCTAAATTATTAGATGAAGACAATAAAATGATTGAGGATGCTATTGTATTTCACTTTCACAAATTCATCAAAGAACCTCTTCAACTTAAAGATCATATTATTGATGAGATATATGAAGAAATTAAGGTTAGATGGGAGTTTTTAGTTGAAGATGAAAAGGAAATAAGGGAAAGGAAACTTATTTATACAATGAAACATTTTACAATAAAGGAAGTGGATGAAGTACGTGAAAAGTATAAAGACAGATTCCCTATTGGGCACACGACTACAAGGCTATTAGCTTGAAAGGAGAAGGACATTGAAGAGTAAACTGGGGTGATATGGAATAGGATAGACAACGTAGATAAACCATACTTAACAACCACAAAATGTACATCTGAAGTGGATGATACTTTTACTTTGAAAGAGTTAATGGGAGATATGTTAGGTAGTATTCCAAAAGTTTCAACTCATATTGACCTTGTTAGAGACATTGTTCGAAAGCTACAATGGAAACAATTGTTGTTTTGTCATTGATGTCAAACCTTAATTTCTAAGACTATTTCTATATGTTTGAGTACCATATCTATTGATTGATGAAGGAGATTTAACAAAAAGACCAAGTGGAATGGTTGAGTTATGGGAAATCACAAGGGTACTTGATCAGTTGGCACATTGGCAAAGTAATGTGTTGTTTATATTTTGACGAAAGTTTACTGAGAATAGTTTGTGTCAAGTGAAGTCAGTGATGACCGAGTGCCAGTCAATTGCCGAGGAAAATAGTGATGCCCGAGCAGAAGAATACAGTGTTGCCTGAGTTTCAGTATTTTGGTAATTGTTGAGATTTGAGATCTTTGGCCAACAAAGTTGATTTTATTGGGATATGTAAAGTTAATTAAGGATAAGCACAATTGATCAACACCTTTTAAATGCACAGGTAACCATAATTAATGATTGGATCAAAGATTTAATTAGTGATTGCTTTGGAGAAATAAATTAAATTTAATGATGGAAAGATTCATTGGATCTGACCTAACCTAAGATCTATGATCTTGATTAAGTGACAAAAGATTTATCTGACCTAGATGAAGAGGTATATGATAACCTCAAGGGGTTATTCAGAAAGAGTGTATGTGTATGATGAGTATGCAAGTGGATTGCATAGTTGATTGACTGATTGTCTTAATCAAAGTAGAGAAGGCTAAGCAGAGAAGCAGAGAGCTGCGAGAGTGATTGCTTGAAGGATTTCCAAGCAGATCTGAAGATTAAAATGAGAATGGAGGCTACTCAGTGAATTAGAATTATATTTGAATTGGATATGGATTTGTAAAGTAAGTTGTATGTATCAGATCACACTTGTTGATTACTTTCTAACCATTGTATCAGTCAAAATCCTTTAACCAGGTTAACCTAACAGTCATTGTATAAATCCTTTTAGCAAGGTGACATTCAGGTGGAATGTTCTAAGTCCTCTAACAAGGTGACTCTTGACAGGGTGATTAAATCCTTTAACCAGGTCACATTTAGCAATGTGGTTTGCAACCTTTAACAGGGTTGGATCCTAACAGAGCTCACTTCAGAAGAGTGAAAACTTGATAGCATGTTATTGGTGGTTTTTCCCAAATTGGGTTTCCATGTTGAATACTGGTGTCAACTTGTGTGAATGTTTATGTTGTGTTTTACTGTTAAGTTTCTACAAGATGATTGCATTTGAACAATAAACTATATATGTATGTTGTTATTTTATGTTATTGCTATTGACCAGATCCGAGTTGTTCAAATTGGTATAAATTTTAAATGGGCACATCTAGACATGAGGATAGTTGATTCACCCCCCCCCCCTCTCTGTTATTCTGAATTCATTCTAACAATTGGTATCAGAGATTTGGTCTCTTGAAAATAGTTTGAAGGTACTTGGAGCAAAAGATCAAGATGTATAAAAAGGAGGTACCAAATTTGAACAAAGAGAACTTCCCTACATGGAAGAGTTTGATGAAATTGCATCTATATGGTATTGGTGATGCTGCTAAGAACTATGTTGAACATGACTATGTAGCCCCCACTGCACTTGCAACAACTGCACAGTTAAGAGAAAAGCAGGAGCACAATCAAGCAATGCTAGAGATTGCATCATCTTTGAACTATCATGAGTTTGAAGACATAAAGAATTGTACAACTGCAAAACAAATGTGGGATGTCCTTGTAACCATCTATGGAGGTGATACAAATGTACTGAGAGCAAAATTTGAAAGCTTAAGAGGTAAGTTTGATGAAATGAAAATGCAAGAAGGAGAAAATATAGTTAAATATTATGGTAGGATAAAGAAAGTTGTAAATGCTATAAGAGGAGCTAAGGGAGCCATTGATTATAACACCATTATGAGAAAGTTACTGAGAACTCTTCTTCCTATATATTCTATTAGAGTCTCTGCAATTGAAGAGTTAAGATGTACGCCTAATAATAATTTGACTTTGGAAGCTCTAGTAGGTAGATTTACAGCATGACAACTACACTCCATAAGCTATTGAATCTACATTCAGATCCCAGTTGATCCTTAATAAATCAAAAAAGGAAATAAATGTGTGAACAGTGACAGCGACACTACTGATGATGATCTAGAAGAACTTGAAGCACTTATGGAAAGAAGACTATCTAGAGGAAAAGGAAAATTCAAAGGTAAACTTCCTATCATTTTTTTTTCATGTAACAAAGTTGGTCATATTGTTGCTAGATGTCTTGATAAGAATGACAAAGATGAAAGAAGAGACAACAAGTACAAAGACAGAAAGGATGACCGAGACTTTAGAAAATATAGGGATTACAAAGACAAAGGTAATAAATCTTGCTATATAGCTAAAGAAGCTTCTGAAAATGATTCTAATAAATCTGATGAAAATGATATAGAAGTTGTGTATGTTGCTATGAAAGATGATTTTTATGACGATGAGAAAACTGCATTAATTTCTTATATGAGTAAAGGTGACCATTGGATTATTGACAGTGGTTGTTCCCATCACATGACTGGTGACAAAGATAAATTTGAGACCCTAGATCAATGTAATGGCGGTTATGTTAAATTGGGTAATGATGCACCATGTCTTGTTAAAGGGAAATGATCAATTAACTTGACTGACAAGATCAGATGTGACAATGTATATTAGGTTGATGGTCTTAATTATACTTTATTAAGTGTTGCAAAGCTGAATAATTTTGGTTACAGAGTTAAAATCCATCACAAGAAGGAAAAGATCTATGATGCCACTAGAGAACTAGTTGGAAGTGGTGAGAAAACAAAAGGTAACTTGTTTTATCTGGATTTAGCTAAAGAGACATTCTTGTTTGCACAATATAATGATGTTTGGTCATGGCATAAAAGATTGTGTCATGTAAACTTTGATAACTTGGTAAGCATAAGCAAATTGAAAAAGGTTAGAGGGATGCTTAAGTTAAAGAAACCTAAAAATGCAATGTGTAAGCAATGTCAATTGGGAAAGATGACTAAATCTAGTTTCAAGAGCAAGACTCATACTTCTGAGGAAATACTAGAATTAGTTCATACAGACCTTTGTGGTCCCATTGGTGAGAAAAGTTATTGTGAAGATGCATATTTCATTCTATTTTTTGATGATTACTCAAGAATGATGGCTATTATGTTTCTTAAAGAAATATCTAATGCATTCCAGTTATTTAAGTGGTACTTGGCAAAAGTTGAAAAGGAGACAGGTAAAAGTCTAAAATGTTTAAGATCTGACAGAGGAGGTGAGTTTATTTCTAATGATTTTAACAAGTTTTGTAATGACCGAGGGATAAAAAGACAGATGTTCACACCTAGAACACCACCACAGAATGGTATTGCTAAGAGAAGAAACAAATCTATTATGGATTGTGCCAGAACATTAATGATGGAGAAAAATGTTGCACAAAAATATTGGAGAGAAGTTGTAAGTATAGAATTCTATACCCTAAATAGAGTACAAGTCAAGAAAGGTACTACTGCTACACCTTATGTGCTTTGGTATGGATATGCACCTAATGTAAAATATTTCAAAGTTTTTGGAAGAAAATGTTTCATACTGAAGGATAATAGAAATGGAAAACTTGATGCTAAAGGTGAGGAAGGCATATTTCTTGGCTATTCAACTAAGAGTAAAGCATATAAGTGTTTGAATTCTAACACTAAAAAAATTGTGGAAACTACAAATGTTAGAATTGATGAGTATGCATAAAGAAATGAAGCAGAAAGCACTTAGGAACCTAAGATTTACAAATCATTTGTCCATATGGATGAGGAAGATTCTAATACATTACTTGAACCTGAGAATGAGGTTTCTGAGCAACAGCTAGCACCTCTTGAGTAACAGAATGAGGATATCGGGTGGTGGGAGGTAATTGCCAAGCTATCTGAAGGAGATGTTGAGTCACAGAATCAACCTGAATTGGATATGAATGATCAAACTCAAGCAGAAAAAGAACCTACTCTATCAAATTATGTAAGGAGGCACCATTAATTTGATCAAATCATAGGATTGAAGGATTCTACAGTTATCACAAGAAGTAATTTAAGAGACGGTACATGCTTGCTATGTGATTTTGAGCCTAAAATGGTAAAATATGCTTTAGATAATGAAGATTGGATACAAGCCATGAGTGAAGAAATCAAACAAATTGAGAAGAATAAGACTTGGACACTTGTACCTAGGCCCAATGATAAAAATGTAATTGGTACTAAGTGGGTATTAAAAAATAAGCGGAATGAACATGGAGAGGTAACAAGAAATAAAGCTAGACTGGTATACAAAGGTTATGCAAAAGATGAAGGAATTGATTATGGAGAAACATTCACCCCAGTTGCAAGATTGGAAGGAGTCAGAACCTTACTTGTATATGCATCCTACAGAGGTTTTAAAGTTTATCAGATGGATGTGAAGTCAGCATTCCTAAGTGGAATATTAGAAGAAGAAGTGTACATTAAACAAATTGAAGGATTTGTAGACCCAAGTAAGAGGAACATGGTTTGCAGATTACACAAAGAACTGTATGGATTGAAGCAAGCACCAAGAGCATGGTATGAGAGATTGCACAATTATTTGATAAAGATTGGATTTTCAAGAACCAATGAAAAAAACAATCTGTATTTGAATATAGAGCAATGCAAAGGAACTTTATTGGCTGAAATTTTTATTGATGACATTATATTTAGTGGACAAGATGTGTTATGCCAAGAAGTTCTTCTAGGAAAAAGATTATTTTCATGGACAAGTAAGAAACATAATTGAACCTCACAATCTATAGCTAAAGCTGAGTATGTGGTAGCAGCAGTTAATTGTTCCAATATTGTGTGGTTGAAGATACTACGGAAAGGTATGAAAGAGGAGATCACATAACCAGTTGTCATATATTATGATAACACAATTTCCATTAATATTTCTAAGAACCCTGTGATGCACTCTAAGACAAAGCATATAGCTATCAAGTATCATTACTTGAGGGAGCTAGTTTAGAAAAAGGAAGTGAGACTGGAATATGTGAATACTAAAGAACAATTAGTAGACATATTTATAAAGGAACTACCCAAGGATTCTCATCACTATCTACGAGGTAAGTCAAGGGTGATTCCCTTAACTAAGGCTAATTAGTTCAAAATGGTACTGTTGCATCAAATGTTATACTCAGAATATTTGACATATTTATGCACATGCAGTCACACTTTAGGATGCTGCCTAAAGATATGAAAGAAAGACTTAGATAGAAAAGAGGATCATTCATAAGCAAGATGAGAGGAACAACATAATATAGAGTTTAGAATAGAAGAATTTGCATGATGAAGATGTCAATGTCTTTGGAATTGTTATCAAAGAGGGAGAAGTTTACTGAAAATTGAAGATTTTACTATACTTAAAGATAAAGGGAGAAGTTTACTGAGAAAAAGGAGAGTTTACTAAATGAGGGAGTCTATAGTTGAACAAAAATAGAAATATTTTAGTGCGAGCACAGACACACGAGGGAGAAAAATTTTACAAGATGAGAATCAGAATGAAGCTAAAGACATTAATGAACATTTGTTCATATCAAGGAACAAAAGTAGACTTTTTGGATTGTATGGTAACTATGGTTGGAAAATTATTGTTTTATTGTTTAGTGTTACCATCAATGCCAAAGAGGGAGATTGTTGGAAAGCTACACTAGAAACAACTGTTGTTTTGTTATTGTTGTCAAACCTTAATTGGTAAGAATATTGCTATCTATTTGAGTACCATATCTATTGATTGATGAAGGATATTTACCAAGAAGACCAAGTGGAATGGTTGAGTTATGGGAAATCACAAGGGTACTTGATCAGTTGTCACATTGGCAAAGTAATGTGTTGTTTTTATTTTGATGACAATTTACTAAGAACAGTTTGTGCCGAACGAAGTTAGTGATGACTGAGCGCTAGTAAATTGCCGAGGAAAATAGTGATGACCGAGCGGAAAAACACGGTGTTGGCCAAGTGTCAATATTTTGGTAATTGTGGAGATTTGAGATCTCTGGCTGACATAGTTGATTTTATTGGGATATTTAAAGTTAATTAAGGACAAGCATGATTGATCCACACTTTTTAAATGCATGGATCAAAGATTTAATTAGTGATTGCTTTGGAGAAATAAATTAAAAGTAATGATGGAAAGATCCATTGGAACTGACCTAACCTAAGATCTACGATCTTGGTTAAGTGGCAAAATATTTATCTGACCTAGAAGAAGAGGTATATGATAACCTCAAGGAGTTATTCAAAAAGGGTGTATGTGTATGATGAGTATGCAAGAGGATTGCAAAGTTAATTAACTAATTGGCTTAATCAAAGTAGAGAAGGCTGAGCAGAGAAGCAGAGAGCTGTGAGAGTGATTGCTTGAATGCTTTCCAAGTAGATCTAAATATTGAAATGAGAATGGAGGCCACTAAGTGAATTAGCATTAGAGATGAATTAGATCTAGATTTGCAAAGTTAGTTGTATGTATCAGATCACACTTGCTGATTACTTTCTAACCATTGTATAAGTCAAAATCCTTTAACTAGGTTGACCTAAGAGTCATTGTATAAATCCTTTTAGCGAGGTGACATTCAGGTGGAATGTTCTAAGTCCTCTAACAAGACAACTCCTGACAGGGTGATTAAATCCTTTAACCAGGTCACATTTAGCAATGTATTTTATAACCTTTTACAGGGTTGGCTCCTAACAGAACTCACTTGAGAAGAGTGAAAACTTGATAGCATGTTATTGGTGCTTTTTGCCCAAATTGGGTTTCCACGTTAAATATTGGCGTCAAATTGTGTGAATATTTATGTTGTGTTTTATTGTTAAGTTTCTACAAGCTAATTACATCTGAATAGAGAATGGAAGAAGATGAAGAAGATGAAGATGAAGATTAAGAGGAAGAAGATGATCAAGAATTTGCAATTTTGAAGAAAGATGTTAACAAGTTAAAGCTAAAGGAACAAATATTGTTTTCAAGAAAGCTAGCTGAAAAGGATGAGAAGAACAAGATAAAGAAGAAGAAGTACAAAAACAAAATATTAAAGAAATTCATTGCTATACTTGTTGAATTAGTTCCTAATGTATAACTTGATGAAGATTAATCTTTGATTGATCAACTAAAAAATTTAGTTGATGCAATTAGTATTCTAGATCATGAAATAGAAGAGGAGATGATAAAATAAGAAGACAAGAGATTAGAGAGGGAGATGATGGAGAAGTTACTTCAGAAGATTTATATTGAGAAGGTTTCACTTTTTAAACAGGTCAAGAAACTTAAGGAGTCATTTGTTGAAGTTGGAAAAATCTTCAACAAAATATAAATTCTGACCAACTTCGCTGCGAAGATCAAGACATAGAAGGAAAAGATGGAGACAGATTTGGCTACACTTGTCAACTAATTAGACCAATTGAACAGTTTTATGATGGATTATAATGCAAAATGGAAATAAATCATACACAAGGAAAGGGAACTCAAGGAAGAAGAGGAAAAGATAAGGATGACTCTAGCTTGATTACAAGGATTCCTAAATCCACACATGGACATCGTGGAAGCATATATTAAGAAAGCCAAAGTATTGATATGTACTCCAGAAATGAGAATGATTGACATTATGGAGGATATAGCTTCAAGTTTAAATGATCATCACATTTCCCTTAAAGTATTAAAGGAGTCATGGGAACATTTTCTTGCCAGTGGTAAGGTACATTTCAAGTCTATGTTTGATAAAATATAAGTTATGAACAATGTTGTGCATACAATTTTGATCAAAATCTTTGACATTGTTTCCAAAGAGGGGCAGTATATAGTTGATCAAAAAAGGGGGAGTATATGGAAAATTCACAAAGAAGGAGTATATAGTCTATGGTACAAAGTGGAGTTACAGATTAAGGGGGAATATGTAATTAGACATAGAGTATAGGTTGGAGTACAATTGTCATTTCTTTAAATCCATCACATAGGTGAGAATGTTTTGTGTAAGTATATGAAGTTGGACCAACCGGTACACATTTATATCCAATCGATAAATCAAAGTTAAGTAAAGTAATGAATAAATCGAATAATAGATGAAGGTAAAATAAGTAAAGGTAGACAAGTTTTGTTATCAATACATCAGAAGGTATAAAGACAACAAGTTAAGTATGGTTTATGATCGTGACTCTTAGGTTACATGGGTAAAGGAAAAAGTGAATATACTATTAACCAGTCAATGTAGTGAATAGGTAAAAGATAAAGGTTATTAATCATTTTTTATTAATTGGCTAAATCAGTTATGTTGGTGTAGATTCAGTGAATCTCAACAACATGAAAAATGTAGCGCATTATTCAAGGAATTGGATGAGTCAACTCAAAGAATTGTGGGAAGATTTGTTTACGAATCCAAGGTATATTTTGGCGAATAAAACCAAAGAAAATTTTCACGTTGGAAATCATAACTTAAAGTTTGTTATGGCCAACATAGTAAGGATTTCAATTTTCTATGAGTTAGTTAAGATTGATAAAGAAATTTTGGAGGGAATTGGAAACCCTAATTAGGTTTATACTCGATGGTAAACACATTATATAGGGTTTTAAGATGATAGTTGTTGTTAAGAAGTAGTTGAAGAGTTTTTGAAAAGTTTATGAAGTGTTATAGTCAGAAAGATCTTAAGATATGATTACAAAGATATTTCTAGAGAAGCTACATGATTGGATTCAGAACAAGTACAGAGCATAAAGGATCTCATTGGCATTCAGAAGTGCATATCATAGGTCAATTTGTATTGTTGTTTCCTAATAGTTTCAACAAGTCTAAATCCCCTACTAGGGTGGTCTCTAGTAAGACTTTATTGCAAATCCCTTAACATGGTGAATACTACATAAGTGGGATTAAAATCCTCTAACAAGGTAGTCTTTAATAGGACTGTTGATACTTCTAATAAGGTATTGGTCACTCCTAACAAGGTGAGTCACCTAAAAAGTGACATATTATAAGCTCCTAATAGAGAACTCTTTTCTACTACAATGAGAATATTGTGGGTTTCATCCCCACCATGGGTTTTGCATTTGACCAATGGTTTCCATGATAAAAAACAAAGTTTAATGTGTGTGCAGGTGTTGTCATTTGATTCATTGCATATATTTACTTTATAGTTATAGTTATATGATTCATAGTTTCAAAGTTTTGTTTGTTTCTATTTAAGGATATCATTTATAGTCTAAAATTTTTAATAGTCCTGATTCACCCCTCTCTCAGTACCTATTATTTCTAACAGATGAAAAGAAATGATAGTGTTTTTTATGCTATGTTTAGGTTTTTTAATATCTTTAAAATAAGGTTTTTATTTTTGATTCTACATCATAGATGTTGTTTGCTGAACTATGAGAGAATTTTGAATTTTAGTAGTGGTAGGAGAAACATTAATTCTTTTAGTTGTTTGATAAATTTAAAATTTGATAGTATTACAGTTGGTAGTAATAGTGTTAGGAACTCTTTCAAGGTGATAATTGTTAGAATTCAAAGAATTCATAAGCCAAGATCATTTGCATGCAAAATAACCTGTTACAAAAGTAAATCTTGGAGACAAAAAAGTTATCAAACCTTATGAAGGTGATCAAAACCCTAAAAGGGAAACCCTAAAGGGGAAAAATCTAGGTTGCATAATAATAATTAATAAAAGAATTAAATATTATATGCCTAAAGTTTAACTTAAGTAAAATAGAGATAATAAGTGACTTAATAATTAAATCAATATGATTTAATTAATAAGTAGAATCACTTTATTACTCTAACACCCCCCTTAAGATAAACTTACAGAGAAGCTTAAAACCTAGAAACAACTACTAAAAGAAGGAAAATGGATCCCAACAACAAGGCTTGATTGGGTACTCAAGTACAAAAAAATCTCTGTAAAGAGGAGAAAATGAGAAAACCCAGTGGGAAAAACCCTTTCCAGAAAGATATGAAGCCTAGTGAAGGAATGAAGAAGCCTCCAAACTAGATAATTTCCCATAAAATAGGAACATAGAAAGAACATATAGAACACCTCTGAAGCATGAAGCTGCAAACACTGTCCAAAAGTAACTATTTGACCCTCCACTATAGTAGAACATGATCAGGTAGAGAAGACTGTAAACAAAGTCTGAAGAGATGATCAATTGAACAAAGGAAGAATTAGAACCAACAAGAGATACCCCTCATAATGCTGAGCAGAGAGGCATGACAGGTACATTGAAATAGACTACCAAGAAACATTGCATGATGAAGAACGTATAAACATATATAAAGGATGGTGTTGTGGAAGGAGCACTCACTTGACACACATAATGAGCCTAATGTCATGGAAGAAACACTCACTTGAAAAAGGTAGATAGAAAATAAGGAAAACATCAACCCCCCCCCCCCAATGAAACTTTATAATATAGTACGAGTACAATCAAGCACAAAATGTGGAGGATCCCAAACATGCATCAGATGACACTTCATCTCAGTGCATTTTCAAGAAATGCTATAGAAAAATATGTAAAAAATATTCAGAAAAGGAAACGATCCCAGGAACTGAAACATCCACGATATCCACCAGAATGCCATCAAGAAAAAAATTGAATAAAAGATACATTGAGAAAAATTTGGGAGTGATACCCATAGAAGAAGAAAGGAGAACATAAGCTTCTTTTCGATGCCATGCGAAAGTCAAAAAAAGGAATCCAGAGGAGCAAGATATAGGGCTCGAAGTGAAAAATGGAACCTTGAATTTGAGTGGCAAAAAAACCTGTAAGACAAAAAAATCAGATAACCAAACTGAAAAAATCATAACGGCCTCGGAACCAGCTTTCCGTTGATATCTTGTTTGGTGAAAAATGTCTCTGTTTGCTCAAGTTATGAGCAAAAAAATACTAGTAGGTCAAAAACCAAATGAACCGGAAGAAACCTCAACTAGAAATGGTGAAGCTCAGCTAAACTGGAAAAATGCTCCAACTCTGGACTACTTCCAGAATTCCTGCCAAATTTGGTAGAAAAAAATATCATTTTTTTAATGAAAAGAAAACAATAAAAAATAACAATTGTTTTTAACAAAAAAATAAATTAAAAAATAGCATGTGTATTTTTGAAAAAAAAACATAAAAAAATAGTATATTTTTTTAAGAAAAAATCACAAAGAAAACATTTATATTTTTTAAGAAAAAAACACAAAAAAAACATTTATATATTTTTTATTTTAAAAAAATATTTAAAAAGCATGTTTTTATACAGAAAAAAAAACATTAAAAAAAACTTTACATTTTTTGTTTTAAATAAATATTAAAAAAAAGATAGGACTTTCATTTTCTCTCACTCCATGCAACTAGATAGTACAGAAATCATGGCGGCATGAAAATTAAGATGGCACAAAAATCAAGGTAGCATAAAAATCAAGGTAGTACAGAAATCAATGTAGCACATAAATTGAGCCACATAGAAATTGAGGTAGTATAAAATTCAAGGTTGTGTCAAACTTGAGGCATATTTTTGCCTTGTAAAATGTGTCAATCATAGTGCATGTAAAAATAGGGCCCAAATTTTAATTTTTTTCAAATAGGATGTGCCTTATATGAAAATCGAGGTTTTGGGGCATTATGAACGCAACCCAGATGTCAGTTTTGGCCCAAAGTGCTCCAAAAAATAAATCCCCTCCAAATCCACATAAAAATTATAGAAAAACCTTGAAACCCTCGGAGCTCCAAAAAATTCAAAAACTCAAGAAATGGCAGCAACAAAGAGGCTTTGATACTGTTAGCACTTTTTCTTGTCCCACAACCTTAAAATGATAGTATACTGATTATACTTGAATGAAAACTCCTTTATGACAAGAGAAAGGCTAATTGCTAAGGATTGGATAATATCCTTCTTCGTTTTTGAGCTCCACATACTCAGATAGGTATTGTATGTGATAAAAACCTACCTGCAAGGGACAACACTAGAACATGCAAACATTAGGATTAGTCATTAAATAACAAGATTCGAAAAGAGGGTTAGCATATTCAAAGTGAAATCCCAAAGACAAGCGTTTAGACCACAACCTCCGATGAGCTTGAAAAAGGGCACCCAATGCCTTGTTGATGTGCTCTTAGAGATAAATGTGGGTGTGCTCTCCCAACACAATACTAAATCCCACTATTTGATTGAAAATGCAAGCTAAAACAATGAAAGGCCCAAGAACAAGCATGAAGAGGCTCGTCTCAAGCTATCCATTTGAATGCAATGAGAATGGAGATCAATGCTAAGTGAAGATTCAAACTACACTAAGATGATATGCAATGCCAAAAGAAACTAAGATTCATTCCATTATTATCCTAGCAT
>MU226713.1:393589-411894 GCA_018584345.1 Thuja plicata | reverse complement strand
TCTGATAAATATCTCCCCACAAAATCATCTGTCAAGTTTTTAAAAACAAATAAACATATTTGTTTCCTTCTGTGCAAATTTAATCATTCTTTTCTTACCCCAAATCTGATCTCCCTGGCAAAACCCTCTGCCTTCAACTGTTTTCAAAACAACCCTTCAGGAATAAACATATAAAATTTGCAATAAAACTATTAAATTCCCTTTTAAAATTAACACTATGCACATTTTAAAGTCTTTGAAAATCTTATATTTATGCATATTTTGCCCAAAAATCACCAGATTTTGACAAGTGGCATGCTCATATTTGTTGTCATAAACTGGTCTTTAACTCATTTTTAACCTTAGTTACACCGGCGACCATGTGACAACAAAGAAATCAAAGTCGCAAGCAATTTTCAACTCTACAGTCAACCCTGGGTGACCTGGGGACTGACATCCGGCGGCTAACTCCATCTCGCAACTACGTGACCAGCAGCTATCTCCTCGTCATAGCAGCTAACATATCCTTCTGGCTACTTCGCGACTAACCGCTAGCGGTTAGTCGCCAAGTCTCGGCGGTCAACTCTTTCTTCTTACGAATGTACGATTAACCGCTAGCGGTCAGTCGCCAAGTCTCTGAATGTTGGCGGTTATCTGCAATCTGTCTCCCGACTGGGCGACCGGAGCCTTCTAGCGACTAGGCGACCAAGTGTATCTCGCGACATTGCGACCAACAACTTCTGTCCATTTTCGTCAAAATTTGATTTCTTCCATTTTTGGACACGAAAACTGAGGCGGTCAGATGATTGGGCGTGCGTGGATAACTTCTTCTTCTTTCTTCATATCACTATATTTTCATTTTTGCATATAAAGCCTTCAGAATTCCTTTGTGGGGACAATGTGGGATATTTCATCTCATGGTTTTAAGTCATTTTTGAATTTTGCTTCAAAATTCTATGTATAGCCTCTGAAATTTGACCTCCAGCCCCTAGGAGCTCACCAAGAGCCTCTGGGCTCTCATACTTACATTGAAAGTTAGTGTTTTGGCATATAAATATCAAAAAATCCCTTTGCAAAGACCATGTGGGATAATGGAAATGCACAGTTTCTCCATCTTCCTGGGAACCTTTAAGCAAAACTGCTCATTAATGGCACTGTTATTTTGCAAATGGAAACCATGAAATTATTTTACAAGCCAAGGCGCCCCTTTGCATGGAGTAACATCTGCAGATTTATGCTTAAATCATTGAAAAACCCTACCTTTAATACAAAAAAATCTGTGCAAACTACCTCTGTAAATACATTAAAATGTATTGAAAACATTAAAGAATCCCCCTAAAGGTCTTTTCCCTCTTTATGCTTGGCATTGGCAATGTATTTTGTAAGATATTAAAATAAATATCAAAGCACCCCCCAGTAATGGATTCTGCGCAAGTTCTGGGCATTCATTGATCAAACATTGAGTTGTCCACTTTGTATTATACTCTGTGCATCCTTATCTTGTTTACTGGCTTTCAACATTTCCATGCATGTCTTCAAAATAACATGTTCCTCCTTCATTGTCTGCAATTTTAATGTTTAAAACATAAAACATCCTCCATTCTAACCAATATACTACGCAACCTGTCAAACAATTCATGCCCTTGTCTGCGCAATCTGCTGTGTTTGATATGCTTTGCATCATTAAAAATTTCCTTCATATTATACTTGCGCAGGGTTTTGGGCATATTAAATTGCAAGGTAGTTTGTTTATAATGTTTTTTTTTTTAAAACCTGCTACCTCCCCAATGTCTTATTCTCTGCGCAATATGCTGGGATTGCAGTCCTCCCAACTCCTTTGGCAGCATAGACCTCCTCCATGCTGGTTATATTTCCCTTGGAGCGTCTTAAGACTCCATGAGCTGGCCTTTGCACAACCTCTCCATTCATACTGCTGCGTGGGGTCTCATGTAATGACATTTTCTTCATTGTTTGGGAAACACACTATGCAATGAAGTCTTTGTCTTTTCATTTTTTTTAAAACTTTCAAAACATAACATATCATTCCTTCATTGTTTGTGCTGATTACTCCATATTTGATGTGTTTGGTCTTTATTACTTAGCACAAGGTGCTGGAAAATGTTATCAGCATTCAAAATTTCAATCCCGGCTCATCCATCAAATGATATACTTGATCAAACAAGTAGGCTTCCGGTGAATTCCAAAATTGCTATATGTACTGACCATATCCCCCTTTGTTCATGGGTTCAGTGGATACCCAGTAGAATGATGTTGTGATCCATTCAGAACATAAAAGATACCTGAAAATCCTATGACATTGTAGTTGCAAACGATTCCGAATGAGGATGCAACTGGCATTAAACTATAATCTGACAGAATGCTGAATGGAAGAGGTCCGGATGGATCAGATGGATTGTCATTTTGCATCACCCGAAAACACTCTTGCACTATTGCCTCTTGCCTACATCTTAAATTTCAAAGATTGAAAACAAACCGGTGGCCTTTATAATTACTTTGAAACTTATCCAATTTGATCACGGAACTGGCTTAAAAAATTCACGAAAACAAGTAATCTGACCTCGTCATCTGGCAATAAGATTCATTCATCCATAACAAGCATGCATGTGAAAGGGATCCTTTAGATTCATTCTCTGACACAATATGCGACTGATGAAACTTTGCATTTACAGAATACTATGCAAGTGTGAAATGTTGAATCAGCATAAATCTCATTTGGATCAGTTATTGTAAAGTCACTAGATGACATTCTGAAGCTTCACCATCAAGTTAGGTAGTACATGCATATGTAATGAAGATGGTCCCACAATCGGATCCTGGAAACATCTATCAGACAGAAAGTTATCACTTCCTAAAAATGACCATTTTGCAAACTTAAATCTTTTCCGCACTGCAAACTGAACAAACTGCCTTTGAAACCGAACTCATAGGGCCATCAAAAAGATCTTTCAGAAACTCAACCTCTGGAGCCTGATTGAATGTCATATGTGGAATATGAATCCCCGGTTGTCTTCTTCTGAAAACAAACCACTGAACTGATACCAATCTGCAACTTAGCACCTTAAACACTTTTCTGAACTAAAACACAATAAATATGCAGAAATCGGGTTCGAAATTGGCAAAGAAAAGTGATCAACCAGATTGGTCAAGGCTTGGGAATCTTCAAAGGAGTTCATTCCTAGGTCTATAATGCAAATCCATATTCAATTATGTCTGACCTCGAACGGGGTACAAATGCGGAAAGGACAAAGTATGCCATTTAATTCTGAATTTTGCACTTCAGTGAAACTTTAATAAATTGGAAACGGAAAGGCTCTGGCAAAGTGGACAAATGGATTGGTAGGAGTCTATAAATCTTCAAGTAGGTACACTCCTATGTTTACAATATGAGGGACAACTTAATTATCCAAAATGTTCACCCAAGTATAGATTTTGAAGAGCTCAAAGTGGGCTACTTACCAATTATGCACTTGAAAACACAGGAAATTAGAAATATTCACCAACGGAATGGTTCTAGAAAACTTGTCATATGATTTCATAAAGATCTGCAGACTAGATATTATGGAGTGTGTGACTACTGGAACACATTACAAAAGGAATTTTCTCAATTGGGTGAATTGGTCAAAAGTTACAACATGTCAAACTATGCTATTCAGATTTCTAGGCAGAACAAAAATGCAAACAGTTCTGAGCAACCAACTTTGGGAAGTATGAAAACTTATCAAATGGATTCGGAATGACTTGAGATCTAAAATATAAGCTCTTTGATATGCATGCTAAACATTCCCAAAGTGATGGCTTATGAAACTCAACAGGGTGTAAGATACTTAGAAGCAAAGTAGGCTCCGGACAGCAAATTGACAATTAGCAAAGTGCAGAATTAGGTGACACTCAAAATGACTACTCCCTAAACATGTCAAAACTGAAATTCAGGAGCTGGGACCCACTGCATATTTCAAATGGAAGGCTTTGAAGCCTCTCCCCAATTTGTATCTCATGAAAATCATTCGGGCATCTTTTTCAATCACTCGAACTGAGCCTTCTCACACAAAATTTTCAAGGGTACATACTTTGCTTAACTGAAAATTTTAACATGGTCACTCCAAATTTGTTCCAAATTTAGGAGTACCAATAGATACCATGTTAGAATTCAAAGAATTCTTAAGCCAAGATCATCTGCATGCAAAATAACTGTTTACAAGAGCAAAGCTTGGAGACAAAAAAGTTTTGAAAGACAAAATATTCATTCAGAGAGGGAATACAAAATACAAAGCGATCAAACCTTATGAAGGTGATCGAAACCCTGAAAAGGAAACCCTAAAGGGGAAAAATCTAGGTTGCATAATAATAATTAATAATATAATTAATTAGTATATGCATAAAGTTTAACTTAAGTAAAATAGAGATAATATGTGACCTAATAAGTAAATCAATATGATTTAATTAATAAGTGGAATCACTTATTACTCTAACAATTAGGGTAGCCAACTTGGTTTTCCCAATATACAAATGATTACATAACCCCTTTCTAAGATTCACATGGTACCTATAAAATGTGAACATTAAATATAATCCATCAAATATAATGTAAGATCTGTAATCCACGCTCGCAATCCATAATACACGCTTCATCACTGAAGTTGGCCCCAAATAGGTCTCCTCTAGAACATACACCACAACTTACATCATTAAGAATCATAACAAAAATTCTTCCACATGTCTTCTGCCATCTCTCAAGCTTGCATAACCTGAATCCATGTCGCACATAGGCTATCCAAAGAACTCAGGGACTAAGTCTATCACACTTCTATGTCACAGACCAATATCTAGTCATTAGGGGAACATCTCTCTCTCCCTCTCTCTCTCTCTCTCTATATATATATATATATATACATACATACATATATACATACATACATACATATGTACACACATACACACAGATATATATATATATATATAGACTTTTTGAATAGCGAAGATATGTATCTATGTACTTGATGGATATGTTATATATGAGATGCGAATAAAAGAGAAGAGGATGACAAAGATCATTGAAGAACTATGACTTGAACTATCTAAGCATTGAAGATGCTTGTTTTTTTTCATTACTGAGAACACTTTGTAACAAAAGTATTATTGTAAGAGTTGTAAGCTCAGTTGGCCCCTAACAGGGTGTTGTATACCTTTAACAGGGTTGTATTCCTCTAACAAGGAATTGCCCTATGTAATATTTATCTCCTAACAGAGCTAGGTTTCCTAAGAGGGACATTATACTTTAGTGCATGCTTGTGGGTACCATCCCCACTGAGGTTTTCCCTTGGCCAGTGTTTCCTCGACAACAAATAATGGTGTTATGAGTACTTTGTTATTTTCTTATGTTCTTTGGATTTTGGTATGCTTATGGTTTATATGGAATTGGTTCAAAGTTTGTTTTAAGTGTTGTAATACTGATTCACCCTCCCTCTCATTATTACTTAATCCTAATAGTTACCTTCCAAAAACATAGTTCTAGCATAATCCAATATTGTTATGTTTCTTCACTCTACAATTCCATTCTGTTGAGGTGTTCTAGGAGCTGATGTTTGCCTATATATTCCATGTTCTTCACAATATTTGTTAAACATAACTCAAGTAAACTAACCACCTCTATCTGATCTCAAAATTTTTTTTTAATCTTTTATCCAAACTCATTCTCAAATTTTTATTTAAAGATTTTAAAATTATCAAAAGCCTGAAAAAAATTTCTAAGAAATGCTACGCACATCATTCTAGATAATTCATCAAGAAAAAGTTTGAAATACATTTCACCATTATAAGATCCTGTTCTAGTATGACCAAACAGATCTGTATGCACCAGATCCAACTCCCATTTAGCTAAATAAGATTTTCTTTGAAAATTGCTTCTGGTTTGTTTCTCCATTACATATTCTCTACACATTTTTTAATGGTTTCACAATTTTTAGTAGGTCTCTAGCAGCATTAGTCATACATCCCTTAATAATATTATCAAAGTTCACATGACAAAATCTTCTATGTCATAGCCAACTATCATGAATCTTTGCAAAAAAGCATGAAGCCTCATATTTGTTCAATTCAAATACATTACCTCTTGATTTAGTACCAGATGCGATCAAGTCTCTTGCATTACTTCTAATCAAAAATTTTCCCATCAATGAACTTCAGTGTGCAACCCTTGTCTACAATTTGTCCAAAACTTAACAAATTATGCTTAAGTCCATCAATAAGGACTACATCGTCAATATTATCCTTACCGTCCAAAGAAATAGATCCAGCTCCAATGATAAGCTTAGGATTGTTTTCACCAAATATTACTACACCACCATCATATTTATTTAGTTTGAAAAACTTGTTTCTATCACCATTCATGTGATGTGAACATCCACTATCTATGATACATTCAGATTTCCTTTCAATGTGAAATACTAAGGCTCTTTCTTTATGAATAGGTTCATCATCCTTAATAGAAATAAATCCAATCTCATCATAATCAATAGCATCATCATCCAAAACACCTTCACTAGCATAATAACATTATTTATTCTTTGAATAATTAGGTCTATGAAACTTAGGTTTGTGTTTAGGAACCCTTGTAGGACATCTAGATGCAAAATTACCTATATTATTGCATGAAAAACATTTCAGACGTAGCTTACCTTACAATTTACCCTTCCCTCTCTTTTCTCTTCTTTAAATTAGTGTAACAATTTCATCTTACTTTATTTCTTCTTCCTTTATCACCTCCCATTCATCAACATAATCTCCAAGCTCTTCCCTCAGATCACTTCTGCTATTGCTTTCTAGGCTTGATAAGGATTTCTTGTTTCCATGCACTATTTCCGTGAATGTTTATTCTTCCTTCAGTAAATATTCTCCTAGCTCCATAGCCTCAAAGGTAGTTAACTTCGCAATCAATATTTATGTGTTAAATTTCCTTGTCAAGGGTATGCTCTCTTCAACTGCTTTCACTTTAGTTTTGTACACAAGTGTCAAGGATCTAAGAATTTTTTCAATTACTTCTTCCTCACTGTATGTGCCTCTAGATTTTTTGATACCAATAACAACCTCAATAACTCTATGAACATATGCTCTAATATTCTCATCATCTCTCATTTTCAATATTTCTATCTTTATCTTCTAGTTTTGTAACTTTGCATACTTCATAAACTTGTCTCGTTCATAAAGTTCTCCTAATCTTGTCCAAATTTCATCTCAAGAATATAAATCTTTAACCTCTATTAATTCACCTTCATAGAGTGCACTAATCATTGCTTCTCTTGTAGACATGTCGTATGAAAATAACTTCTTTTCATCATCAATAGCTTTGTCTAGTTCATCTTCAGCCTTCATCTGTACATCCTTCTTTGTAATCATCTAGAAGTTAATTGCCAAGTATATAAAATGTGTTCTCATCTTGTTCTTCCAATTCTCAAAGTTTTTAGGATCAAACTTCAGACTATCCATCCTATAGAATTCCATCTTAAGGATCACCTCAAGCTGTTAGGCTTTCTCTTTAACAACCATATAGCTCTGATACCAATTGTTAGGAATAACAGTCCACCAAGACAACTGAGAGGGGGGTGAATTAGTTGTGAGACAAATTATTAAACATTAAACATTATAAACCAAAACTTTAACCCAGATGATAACATACTAAATCCAACCACCATAAAACAATCCTTTGTTTTCGACGAAACCATGTTAAAGGTAAAACCCCAGGGGGAATTAGCACCCACAAATAATGTACTAAGAGTATAGTATCCATGTTAAAATATTTATCCCTATTAGGAGGTTATTGATGCATTATAGTACATAGTTCTTGTTAGAGTACAAACCCTTTTAGGAGTCAAGAGTAACATTAGGCTCACTACCCAGGCACACTGCCTAAAGAAGGTTAAATTCACCTTCAGGACTCACTGCCTAAATTACAAATGTATATGAGATATAGAATCCAATGAACTGTCTAATAGAAACTATCTTTGCTTGGTCAATTCCAATGAATTATCACAATCACAATCTCTTCTCTACATCCAGTACACAAAAGATCGTATCTTCCATAAATAGTTTTCCACTTCGTACACCCTTTTAAACAAGAAAAAAGCTCTCCTATATATCTTATTACAATAATTAAATAGGTCGGCTAAATAGGATTTCCCAACATACAAATGATTATATAACCCCTTTCTAAGATAGAAACAGTACCTATAACAATTTATCATCATATATAATCCATCAAATATAATGTAAGATTTGTAATCCATGCTCAAAATCCATAATACACACTTCATCACTGAAGTTGGCCCCAAATAGGTCTCCTCTAGAATACATGCCACAACTAATGTGACCAAGCATCTTATGACTCAATAATCATAACAAAAGGTCTTCAACATGTCTTTTTCCATCCCTCAAGCTTGCATAACCTGAATCCATGTCACACGTAGGTTATCATCAAAACTCCGAGACTAACTCTGTCACACTTCTCTGTCATGGACCAATATCTAGTCATTAGTAGAATCACTTTATCTTTCTCTAGCTATAACCACTATTCATGCAATCATATACATAAGATCACAACATATCCCTATACATATCCCTATCTTTGCATGCTCTGAATCATTCATACAATACTTGTACACTTCTTGCAGATATCTAAGAAATAGTAATAACCAAAGTGTTCTATCTCATTAAAACATATATTGAAATCAGTGATAGAACATGAATCCCAAAAACAACAATAAAACCAATTCCAATAGCCACCAACTAATCATTATGGAATAATCTCATGATTTTCAATCTCAAATGTATTGATGAAGATTGTTTCAAGATTACAAAGTCTACTTATACTAATCCTACAAATCCTACTACACCCCAAGAGAGAAGTGATGCTAAAGATAATATTAGAGAAAAGGAAGCCGTGTTAAGTGCCTTGATTAATTCCAAAATAAAAATGTCATAGAGATAAAATTATAATGAAATTTGGGAGAACTTGGAGACCTTGTATGAAGGAGACAAGGAAGTTAAGGTTTCCAAGTTGGAGAGCTTGAAGGGACAATATGAAGCCTTGAAGATGACTGAAGATGACAAGGTTTTTTCTTTCAATCTTAGGGTGAATGAAGTGGTTTCTTCCATAAGATGTGCTTGTGGTACTTTATAAGAAGAGGGGGTTGTTGCTAAAATATGGAAATCTTTACTTCCTACCTGGGTAAGTGCAGGAAGTTGAGTCGACTTCTAGTGGAACTTTTTTTGCATGAAACCCACTTTTGGATGAAAATATTTTTTAAAGAATTTTTCCATCAAATTAAAACTCATTTTTAGATATGATTACATATATAATAAAGGCATAGTTTAGTTTTAAATTAGACTAATTATTTTAATTTTCCAATAATTTATAATAAAATGGGTCGATAAGCGTGAAATAACAGGTTTACTTGTTTTTTATAACATTAATTTATTTTCATATTTTTGAAAGAATAAATTATATGACATGAAACTACAAAAAATTATTTTCACTTTAAAAAAGAAAAACTCAAATATGATGTATTTAGGTCAACTTATGCTTTTCGTACACTAAGGGTTTTCAAAATAAAAATTACACCCAATAAAAAAATAATAGAAAAAATATATTCAACAAAAATTTACAAAAAAATATATGCTCATCAATCTTGAGTGTCTTAAAAGTTATATTCCAAAAGGATTCTAGAAAATAATTTCATTTAGGTCAAATTATGGTTATCGTACACAGGCATCGAAGACCCCCAAAAAGTGAGATTTAAATTGTTCTTTTTGGAAACACCTAGTGAAATTCAATTGTTATTATCTGGGTATTAATATAAATTTCATATTCGGAAAATAGACTTTGAGTATTAGATTTCATATTACTGACTTTTCTTAAGATTCAATCTTTAAGTGCTTCAAATATTTTGACTGATTGGGATGAATTTTGAAAAATAAGGAAAACAGTTCCACTTTTTGGCCAAAAAGTGGACTCAAATTCTTTGTGGGACCCACTTATAAACAAAAATTTGCATCCATTGAGGAGATTCAGAAAATCACACCTATAACAAGAGATAAGTTTATTGGTAAGCTTACTACTTTTTAGTTAAGTGAATTTTGTAATCCTTTACCTAAGGTTGAGTTAGTATTTAAAGCTACTATATTTGGAAGAGAAAAGCATAGATCATATCAATGAAAATGATCCAACAAGATAATTCCAAGATATGGGAAAGAGATGAGAGAAATTGAAGAAGAAGACCGAGAGCTTGAAGAGCTAGAAGCATTGATTGTTAACAGACTGACAAAAGGATCTAGTAAGTACAAAGGAAAAATGTCGCTTAAGTGTTTCTCACAGGATAAGATAGGAAACTTTGAATATACATGTCTGGAAAGGTTTCCCAAGTCTAAGAATAATAAACCTAGTATTAAAAAGAAGAGTTACTATGTTGCTCATGAATGAGTTACTAATGATGAATCTCTTGATGTTGATAAGAGTGATAATGAGTTTAGTTTTATTTCTATTAAAGAGTTTGAAGATAATATTGGAGTTGATGAAAAACTATCAACCCTACAGCTCCCAAGAATCACCTGTCACAGAAAGAGAGAAGCAAAAGCTATGGAGGCCAAAAACAACAGATCTATGAAAGAGGAAACATCCTCAATTGATTCAATAAAAATTGAATGGAATTACACAAAAGGATTATTTAATTACAAAGTGATCAATCCTTATAAAGGAGATCAAAACCCAAAGATGGGTGAAGGAAACCAAGGTTGGGTGAATAAACCAAGGTTGGGTGAAGAAACCAGGGTAGGGTGAAGAAACCAAGGTTGCATGAATAATTAATAGAAGAATCAATCATTGCATGCCTAAAGTTTAGCTTATGTGAAATAGAGATAAAAGGGACTTAATAATTAAATCAAATAATGATTTAATTAATAAGTGAAAGGTGAATTAATAATTAAATCAATAATGATTTAATTAATAAGTGAAAATACCCTTTTAACTCTAACACCCCCCCTTAAGATAAACTTAGGGAGAAGCTAAAAACCCTGAAAAAACTACTGAAAGCAGGAAATGGGTCCCGGCAACAAGGCCTGATGAGGTACCCAAGTACAAAAAATATCTATAAAGAGGAGAAAAATGAGAAAATCCAGTGGGAAAAACCCCTCTCCAAAAAGAGATGAAGTCTAGTGAAGGACTGAAGAAGCCTCCAAACTAGAGAATGTCCCAGAAAATAGGAACAAAGAAATACTATGTAGAACACCTCTGAAGCATGAAGCTGAAAAACACTATCAAATAACTACTTTGTATGAGTTCCCTCAAATGAAACTACTCAAATCTGGATGGCGAACAAGGAAAACATCGAAACTCGATGATACAGATGGCAAAAATGCCAAGTCTAAAGCCTCCAAAATTGGAATGAAAGAAGAGTGTCCATATGGTAAATGATCCATCTCACTGAAATGCATAGGTACTAGCCACTGCATCTGCCTAGTACATAGGAACAAATACTAAATACATATCTCACTCCATCGAACCAAGGAAACATAAGAACCAACAGTAATACCCCCCCATAATACTGATAGGGAGAGGTATAACAAACACACTGAGAGACTGCCAAGAAAAATTGCATGATGAAGAATGTACAAGAAAAAATAAAGTATGTGTCAAGGATGATTAGTCACTGACACACATGAGGCTAATGTCATGGAAGGAACACTCACTTGACAAAGGTTCAGCAACCCCCCCCATGGCACTTTATAAATAATGCGAGTACAATCAGGCACAAAATGTGCGAAATCCCAAGTATGCAAGATGGCACTTTATCTCAGTATGTTTGCAAAAAATCTATAGAAAAGGATGTATACAATATCTAGGAATGACTAAAAGCAAAAGAAACATATGTAACCGCTCTCAAGGAGTCATCCCATGCACAGAAAATGATCCCATGACCTGAAACATCCAAGATATCCACCAGATTGCAAAAATGCAAAAAATTGAATAAAAACTACCTAGAGCAAATTCTGGGTGTGAGACCCATACAAGAAGAAAGATAATAGAACCATATTTCTGATGCCATGTGGAAGTCAAAAAAAGGAATCCGAATGAGCAAAATATGGCTCCTGGAGTGCAAAATAGATCTCTAACTTTGACTTCCAAAAAAGGCTGCAAGATAGAAAAATTAGAAAATCTACCTTCCATAAACGTGTCCGACTTGGAAATTTCTTTCCGACGATATAAAGAAGTCAAAAAACGGCCTCCATTTGCTCCAGATAGAGCGAAAAAACCACACGCTGCTCATTATGGAAAAAAAACAAGTTGTATGATGGTTTCATGACCATCAAATTTAACCTCGCTTTCAGACCTGTGACTGCTGACATCAGTGGCATAGAAACTGAGGTAGCACGTAAATTGAGGTTGTACGCAAATCAAGGTGGCATGCAAATCAAGGTAGCACACAAATCAAGGTGGCACACAAATCAAGGTGGTATGCAAATCGAGGAAGCACAAAAATTTTAGGCACCATGAAAATCAAGGCAGCATGGAAATCAAGGCAGACTTTTGCCTTGTAAAGTGTGCCAAGGGCCGTGCATGCAAAAAATAGTGCCCAAATTTCAATTGTGTCTAAATTGGACATGCCTTATATTAAAATTGGGTTTCTTGGGCCTTCCGGACACAACCCAGATGTCAGTTTTTGCCCAAAGTGCTCCAAAAAATAAATCCTCCCAAAATTGACAAAAATCTAAGACAAAAACCTCTCCAAAACACAGATTTAAAGAACAAGGCCAAATATCTCATGAAGAGAACATGGGCATGAAAGGGCGGAGCTCTAATACCATATTGGATTTGATAAAAAACTATCAACCCTACAGCTCCCAAGAATCACCTGCATGCAAACACCTGTCACAGAAAGAGAGAAGCAAAAGCTATGGAGGCCAAAAACAATAGATCTGTGAAAGAGGAAACATCCTCAATTGATTCAATAAAAATGGAATGGAATTACACAAAAGGATTATTTAATTACAAAGTGATCAATCCTTATAAAGGAGATCAAAACCCAAAGATGGGTGAAGAAACCAAGGTTGGGTGAAGAAACCAAGGTCGGGTGAATAATTAATAGAAGAATCAATTATTGCATGCCTAAAGTTTAGCTTAAGTGAAATAGAGATAAAAGGTACTTAATAATTAAATAAAATAATGATTTAATTAATAAGTGAAAGGTAACTTAATAATTAAATTAATAATGATTTAATTAATAAGTGAAAATACCCTTTTAACTCTAACAGATAATCCAAATTCAAAAGATCCTATGCCCATTTATTCTACTAGTTATACTGTTGAAGAGACCACCATCGCTGCTAAAGTTGTCAAGAAAGATGAGTAGGTTATTGATAGTGAATTCTCTCATCATATGGCTAGTGATAAGAGAAAGTTTTTGAGCTATGAGAAGTATTATGGTGGTATGGTAAGATGGGGAGACAACACTAGTGGTGTGATTTGAGGAAGAGGCTCTATTTCTTTAGATGGAAAGAATACTATTGATGATGTGTTGTATGTGGAAGACTTGATTATAATCTTCTTTGTGTTGGAGAGATGATGGAAAAATATTATGGACTACATTTCGAGGATAAAAGATGCAAGATTATGAATAAATGTGGGATAGAGATTTCTTTGGCAAGACTAAAGGTAACATATTCCATTTAAATAGTGGTCAAAAAAGTTGTTTGATTTCTCTAATAGGTGAAATCTGGTTATCGCATAAAAGTTTGGGTCATGTGAACTTTGACAATATTGTGACAAATATGTTCTAATTCTATTGTTAGAGACATTCCTATAGTGAATACTCATGCTAATACTATTTACAAGGAATATTAATTAGGAAAGAAAATGAGAACTACTTTCAGGTCTAAAGTTAAAAACTCAAATGGATTGTTAGATCTTGTTCATACTGACTTGTGTGTTCCTACTATGAAGAGAAACATGCAAGGTGATTGATATTTCGCGTGAATCATTGATGATTACTCTATAATACAATGGGTAACTTTATTGAAAGAAAAGTCAAAAGAATTTAATAAGTTTAATATCTTCAAGGACATAATAGAGACTCAGACTAGATTAAAGGTGAAGTGTATAATATCAGAGAGAGGTTGTGAATTCACATGGAATAAGGAGACAATTATCTACTCCAAGGACTTCACAATATAATGGAACTGTAGAAAAGAAAACGTCCATTCTTGATACTGCAAAGATCATAATGCTTGAAGGAAAAGATTTGTAGATATTTTGGAGAGAAGTAGTAAGCATTTTAGTATACACTCTCAACCAAAGGTAGATAAAATGAGATACTAGTAAGACACCTTATGAAATTTTGATGGAAATGTGATAATTGTCAAGTATTTTATATTTTTTGGTAGTAAATGTTACATCAAAAGAGATGAGGATATAGGGAATTTTTATGCTATAAGTGATGAAGACATATTACTTGGATACTCTAACAAAATAAATGTATATAGGTGATACAATAAAATTTTGAAGAATATAGTAGAGAGTAAAAGTGTTAGAGTAGATGCATGCATTGACAGTGTATCCAAATCAGGTGGATATGATTTTGATGAATAGAATGCCAATAGAAATCAGGGACAATAACATTAATTTTAGAATCAGGTCCAAGGTGGCACAATGAATGTAAATGATGAATCTTACACAAGTTGAGGAGAGGAAGCACATAAGTTAGTGGTAAAGAGAAAGAAACCAAGGTATCTAATATTAAATTATTCTAAAGATCAGATTATTGGAGATAGGAATAAAGGTGTTTAGACAAGGAGAAGGATTCTTGATGAACAAATTTAGTTAATCTTAGAAGTTGAGCTTAAGGATGTATGAGAATCTTGCAAGGAAAAAAATAACTACAAAGATATGGAAGAAGAAGAGACATACATTGAGAAGAATAACACATTGATCCTTATTTCCAAGCCTAAGAACAAGAATTTTATTAATACTAAGTGGGTCTTCAGAAATAAAGTATATGAAGATGGAGAATTTGTAAGGATGAGAGAAATATTTATGTGCAAAGGATACACTCAAATATAAGGTATTGACTATGATGAAAATTTTACAATAGTAATAAGTTTAGAAGTGGTGAGACTATTTCTTTCTTATGTTTCTCATAAAAATCAATAGTCTATCAAATGGATGTGAAATCTATGTTTCTGAATGGATAATTAAAACAAGTATACATAGAGAAATCTGATGGATTTCAGCTAACTGATCAATTGGATATGGTGTGTCAATTGAAGAAAGAACTATACAGGATGAAGAAAGCTCCTAAATCCTCATACTCTAGATTGGACAAATAAATAGTGAAGATTGATTTCATAAAAAAAAGATTGGTTTCAACATAGGTAATGCTGGTATTAATTTGTATTTAAAAATTGATAATGAGGATATTTTCATTGTTGATGTACTTTTTTATAACATTATCTTTGTGAGTAATAATAAGTTAAGCCAAGATTTTTCTATGAATATGTGAAATGAGTTTTACATTTCCATGATAGGAGAGATGAAATTATTTTTTGGGTTGCAAATAATTTAGTCAAAGGAAGGGATATTTGTATGTCAAGCCAAGTATGTGAAGGATTTGCTAAAAAAGTTTGGGTTAGATGGCTCAAAAGTAGTTATTAAACCTATGGTTAACAGATGCAAGCTAACAAAGTGTTGGTTATTTTTATGCTTTGATAATTTGACAACAACCTTTTCACTTTGCAACAGATCTTTAAGAGTAGCCAACTCCAAGTAGCTCACAATGGAATGAAAAGGACCAACTAACAAGGATGCAGATCCATCCTTTTATGCTTTAGGTTATGTAAAACCAAGGGGGGGACACCCTTCAATACCTTCAAATATTCAGTAAGACATCAATCAGGCAGAGATCTCACAAAGGCTCAATACGACTAAGAGATGCTAGGTAACCGTCTAGTCACCCATTGAACATTGACCTTGAAGTGGAACATGAGATTGGTACAACACCAAAACCCACATAAAACATCAGATATGTCAGTGTTTATATTTAAATTTTTAGTATATATCATAAACTTAACCATACATGCATCTCTATTAAAGTTTAGATTTCTTAATCAGTGCCTTATCCATGGGCATATCTCAAATGCAAATATAGAAAACATGAACCAACTACTGTCAAAAAATCAAAGCCATGAACACAATAAATCTAGCCAAACCACTACTTATAAGACCCTTCTATAGACAAGTCAAATGAGTCTATACCCTATTCATAGCATCATTTAATCTGATCCTAGATTAGAACTGAAAACTAATGGCATATACACAGGTAGCCCTATGTAGTGAATTAGAAAATCCAAAACTCACAAGATTGACACAAAGGAGAAACTTGAAACTGGAGTAATTACATTAAGTGTGATGAATGCTATACATGTTCAAACTTGATATGAGAAATACCACTTCAATAATATGAAAAAGATACGAGAAGTTTCTATTTTAATTTAACACACAACTAATATAAAAAAAAACTACACCCTAATGGAACCAATAAAAAATGGAAGCTCCTGGAGCCAGTACTCTATAACTCTCTGTGGAGACCAAGAAGTTAGAACCCCTATTATAAGAAGAAGAAAAGCCTAAGTAGAAGGAGAAGGAATCCCATAATTAGTCTCTGATTTCCATCTGTCCCTTCCCTCCAAAACCTCTGATTTTGCCAAATATCTTTCCTTCTAATTTCACTAAAATCTGATTTGATCTGTAGAAATTATCTCCTTAAAATTCCTTTGAAATTCTTCAAAACATTCTTTTGGATGCACATTAATATTGAAAATAATAATAATTTAGTATCACATTATTATCCCTGTGCACCATACTTTTTATTTTATCGCATGCATTTACCTGTGCCCATTAATATTACTCTTTTAATTTCTGCACTTTTAAATATCTATTATCTCTATGCAAGTCTTTCCTTTAATATTTCCATTTTACCTTTATTTGCACATTACCTTTTATTTCTGCAGTTTAAACATTACCTTTATTTGTACATTATTAGCACTTTAATTCCTTAGTTTCTACACTTTAATCCTCTTTGTTCACAAACTCCACTAGAATCTTCCACATGGAATCGTCTAACTAGTTTGCAGGTCCACCTAGGTGCCTTTGTCATAAATTATTCTTGGTCCCGCCACCTGTCCAAGTGCAACATGTCCCGTAGGCTTAATGGCTTAATGGTTATCCTCCTTGCATATTTCCCCTTAATCCATTAAGTGATCCATTGATTTTGTTTTCCTCGGAATCTATGTCCATCTTACAGGCCTCTCCAATGTGCTGCCAGATGACCACCACCTCGTATTCCATTTTGTCACTCGACTTCCTGCACTGCCATGTATAGTGCGGGCCTAATGGCTTGATGCCCAAATCTTGATCTTCTTTCCTTTAAGCCGTTAATTTGGTCATCGATCTTACTACCTCATGATATGTGCCACTTCAAATTCCTCTCCTTCTCCATGCACCCGCCACATCATCCCTATGAACCCTACCAAAATTTGTTTTTATTCCTCCGTCGGCACTTTCCTGGCATGCATTTCAAGGCAATCCTACACGCATGCCCAGAGCCTCTTCTCTTTCTTCAAACTACTGTGTAAGTGTTCTTCCTTTTAAACATCATTGAAGTTCCTTTCATGATTAATGTGGGACTAAGTTTCTTAATTTTTTAAGGCTTTTGTTCATTTCGTGCCCAAATATTGGGGCCTACCACCTCATGCATACCACTGGCCAAGGGGCCTGTAGCATGCCATCCTATGCAGTCTCAAAGGCTACCTTCCTTTTCTTCATAACATGTTACACTCCCTTTACTATATAAACATTGGTGTTCCCCATTTCTAATCAACGTGGGATAATTTGTTTTAGAGCTTTCAATATTTTACCTTGTGCAGGCTCCGATTAACACCCGCATAACCTTTTCAAATAGTTCTATGCTTTGTCTATGTAGAGCCCCTCAGATTTCCATCTAGGTAAGGATACTTCTAGTATGTAACCCTTCATCCTTCCTAGTAAATTTTTTTTCTTTAAGTATATGTTAAACATAAGACAACCTAGACATAGACATATGAATTAATTATTACTAATTAGAATCCAGTTAGTCATGTGTATGGATATATCGGTAATGTGTACAAGTTTTAAATGTTAACCTTATATGCATTAAGTGGAATATTCAATGCGCAATTACATTAATATAGACCCACCCGTAAAAGGAATAGGTATTCATGTTTATATG
>MU226713.1:363383-382333 GCA_018584345.1 Thuja plicata | reverse complement strand
ATCATGTATCTAGTTGTGTAGCAACATAGAAAGATGCAGGAAACGGGGAGACAAGGAGAACGAGATACACATGCAAGGAAGAGAAAACTCAGGTATGCAATACCTCTGTATGATTGTCATTTGAATACTATGAAATGCTATTTTCTTAAAGTTTGACCATTGCCTTCTTGTAATATAGCTAAATATTATACTTAGTAGAATCATGAATTTTCTGATGTAGTTAAAATGGTATGTTATATTTGTTTAAAAAAAAAAAAAAAATTTGTTACGTTTTTGGTTGTAAATTTTGAGCATTACAGTCTATGATGCCATATTGCTCGCGCTCGCCTCCATGGTGAAATATTTCCTTTAACCTACATAGGTGCCTTGATATGTTGTGCAAATTCTCATCCAAACCATGCGCAACCTCTCAATTAACCTTATGATATCGTAGCTTCCAGCTTGGCCTCGGTAGAGAGGAGAGTTGGAAAATGTTGAGGTGTTTTCTTTATACCCGCCACACACATTTGGAAAGTTATTTAAATTTTATGTTGAAAACCTATTGTAAAATCTCCTCTTAAAAATAATGCACATACTTTGTCTATCCTACCACATTTCCTTGTCATGTGCATTCTCCTCCATGCTTCTTGCACAGGCATTAATATTTTACATTATATTCATGATGTGCAGCTCCTTCCAAATGCTCATTCTTTTTCAAAGCTCTCCAATGCGCAGTTTGTTGTGGTTTTACCCCTTTTTTCCATAGCATTATATTTCTTAAAGATCTATATTTCAAGCTTAGCACAGACTTCTTCATGTTTGATATCTCTAGCACAGACTTTCCTTAATCTCCCTCCTGCGCATGGTTTCTGATAAATACACCCACCAATTGCATTTTTTATTTGCTTGGTTTTAAATATCCTCCTATTATCATGCTTAGCCTTCTGGTCTTGATATTGTGTACCTTTCATATTGGCGTTAGGACTTCCAATTTCATTAGTTTAAAAGCCTTGAAAGCTTTCATATGTTATTTCGTGTGCAATTTATTTTTCAAATTTCCAAAGCTACTCATAACCATTACATCTTCCATTCAATTGGGCTTGATATTTGCGATTACATTTTATAAAATGTTCATGTGCCTCATGCATCTCTAGTGGGAGTCCTGCCAACTACATTATCTTGAAAGTTTCTTTCTCCTTATCCCATGTTGCTTCATGTCTATCATATTTGACATGATCAGGTAGCACTATAAAAGTAAGACCAAAATAAGAAATCTTGGAATTCAAATTTTCATCCAGAAGAATATTGAAGGATTTAAAGTCTCTGTGCACTACACATCTAGCTAGACCCTCATGGAGATAGGATAGTCCCCTTATTATGTCCATTATAATATTGCATCTTGTTGGCTAATGAATAATCATAACATACTTTAGAACCACACAGACTGAGCATTTAAATGACATAATAAAAGATGGATCCTTGATACCTTGGTTTCCACATCAATGTTTTGAAATTTATTTTCACCTCCAATTGCCCCAAACTTGGCTTTTACAGAAGTTAGTTCATAAATTGATGAACTGATGATCACACCAATCAACCCCTTATACTTCTACAAATTGATCTGATAAACAACAATTTTCCTCTGGAACTGGCCTTAAAAACTAACTGAAATACATCAAGGGACCCCAACATTCATCATAGAGATTCATTCAATCACACTAAGTATGCATGCAAAAGGGTTTCAATTGATTCAATCCCATATGCAAGTTACAACTAATCAAACATGGTAATTTTGAAATACTGACAAATGCACATG
Source organism: Thuja plicata (assembly GCA_018584345.1). NCBI lineage: Eukaryota > Viridiplantae > Streptophyta > Pinopsida > Cupressales > Cupressaceae > Thuja > Thuja plicata. Next base: position 380,538 of record MU226713.1, on the reverse strand, counting down.
TACAAATTACAAAAAATGCATCTAGATTCCTCTTGTGGAAAATATCAAATCAAGTTGGTGTAGGAGCACCTAGGAAAACCCCTAAATCTTAGAACAATTTTGGCTTGTACTGCCTCTAACCAAGTTAGTAGATTTTCAATTTGACCTTAGAAGGTCTTTCTTTGTGTGTTACTAGGTGGATTAGACTAGGCTCAATCTAACCTAGTTGTTTTTGCTTTTCTAGGAGTTAGTGCTATTTTAGCCAAAAAGTGGGAAATTGGATCTAAAGTGTTCTATATTTATGTGAGATGATAAAAGTTCCTAAAAAGGCTTAAATGATGTTTATTAATTGTTTGGAGTGAGATAGAGGTCATAACAGTTAGTTTGGAGCATTAATGTAAAAGAGGCCATAATGTTGTCATAACATTTGTAATTTTGCAAATGTTGCATGAGACATCGACAACTTTTGATTTCCTTTGAAGTTGAGGAGGGATATGAATGCTAGTGGCATAAACACATGGAAAGGGCATATATAGATATCTAGAAGCTCATTTCCCAAGGTAGGAATGATGTAATGCAATTTTTTGAATAGCAAGAAGAACACTTTTTTTATTTTTGTGCATAGTCGACTCTTTTGAAGTATATGCATTGGTGAATGGATTGAATAGATTGTTCCAGTGTTGGATCCATGTTGTAGAGTTAGTTTTAGGAACTTTTCACTCAATGGAAAAGTGTTTTTGAGTTGATTACTGAGGCTTTGTAAATTGTTTTGTAATTTGTGTAGTTGCTGGAGTAGACAGAGTGATTTTAGGTAGAATGGCTCCCCCATAGAATCCAACTATGGAAATATTTAGGGACTAGATGAATATGGTAGGGGAGCCTTTGTAAATTTTAAATATGCAAGTAGGAGGTCAAAAGTGTTTATTTTCTATTTTTAAGATCATGCCCTAGGCGAGATTAGAGAGCTGGATTAGGTGCATGGCAGGGAATAATTTGAGTGAAAATGTAGGTGAGTGAATGACAGATTCAAACCAAGTGTGTTTTTAGAAGGTTTATGGTCATACAAATCCCTATCAAAGAGATTAGTTCTTGGTCAATCCATCTAGATAGACTTCTAGGTATAAATCAGTGGGTTTCATAATTCTAGTCCAATTAGCCCTATTTGTCCTACCTTTCACGATTCTGCTATACGAAAACCCTAGGGACCAAATACCTACAAATTATTAAAGGTCTTGATGAAGGGTATTTAAATGTGAAGTCTTTTTGAGTTCCTTTGTATGTTTTAAGAAATAATTGAGGAAAACCCTTTGTGTAGGGCTAATTGAGCAATTAGGCCTATTATGCCAAAATCCTTTGTCAATCTTGAACTCGATTGAGTGAGCCTTGATGTCCCATTCCAATGGAATAATTTGGATTTCAAATATTTTTTTTAATGAAGGATTCACCCCTTAAAGCACTTGTGAATTTATTATGAATATTTTCCACTTGGAGTCATCCAAGGTTGAGTGAAGATTTAAAGGTAATTTTAATGGTAATGATCGCTCAAGGTGAAGCATAAAGAGACTAACTCTTGGAGTTGAGTTAGGGTAGTCTTGGGCCAGAAGAGAAAATACTATCAAGGTCCTAGAAGTGAGTTTAGGATCTAGGGAAGGCTAGGACAAGTAGAGTCTTAGTTAAGGAATTGTGTGAGCACACCTTGGAGAATCTCTATCAGAATTGTATCAGAGCTTGTTTGATCATGCTTGTGGTGAATGTTCCAACCAACAGAGTCAGTAGGAGAGTCTACAATGGTGCCTAATGCAGAGTTGGAAAATAAATTAGATGACCAAGAATAAGAGAATAGATTACTCAGAGATAGACTGGCTCAATTAGAATAAAAGGTAGATGAAGTGGATGTGAAGATAGAAGAAGTGAAGGATAAGGTTGAAGGAAATAATAAGGAGATTGCATTAGATTATGAAGTCCCTCAATCTGATCCTCTCCTCACTGAAAAACCATTCCTAAAAGTAGTGAAGGCCTTAAGTCGTAAGGCTCTAGAAGGAGTTCCTAACTTTAATGGAAATATGGAACTAGAGATAGTCCTAGATTGGATAGAAGGACTAGAGAATCACTTTGAATGTGATGGAAAAAATGATGCTCAGAAGGTTAAAGTTTCTAAGGCTAGACTAAGAAGGTCTAAAATCACTTGGTGGAAATTTATCCAAGATGTGAGAGAGAGAGAGAGAGAGAGAGAGAGAGAGAGAGAGAGAGAGAGAGAGAGAGAGAGAGAGAGAGAGAGAGAGAGAGAGAGAGAGAGAGAGAGAGAGTCCCATTGATACATGGGAGGCTATGGTTACAAAAATTAGAGATGCTTATGTTCCTGAGGATTATGAAATCCAATTTCATAAAAGAAGACAAGGTCTAAGAAATAATTACTTCAATGTAAAATCCTATACTGAATAATTTTAGAGATTATGCATGAGGTCTTGAGTTGCACAAGGTGAGAAAGTGAAGGTAGCTAGCTACCTTAATGGTCTCAAGTGGACAATACAAGATGAAATGAGTCTATTGATCCCTGATACTCTTTGGAGATGTCACCAAATTGCAATAAAGTTGGAAGAGAAGCTACGAAAGAAACAAGATTCTAGCACCACCAAAGGTAGAGGAAAAGGAAGAGATAACAGAGGACAAAGAGGTGGATATGGTGGAAGAAGTTCTAAAACAAAGATTCAAGGAGAGACCAAGCTTACTAAGAAGAAAGAAGGAAGCTCAAATAGAGTAAAATATAATAGATCAATGAACTCTAATATTAGTTGGAGAGGAAGAAGCAATAGCCAAGGTAGAGGTAACTATTTTGCAAACATGAAATGTTACCACTGTAACCAGATGGGACACCCTGCATATCAATGTCCAAAAAAAGGTTCTACTTCTCATGGAGGTGACAAGAGGGTAAATTATGTTCAAGAGGAAACTAGTGGTAGAAGTAAACACCTTGAGGTACCCCTAGATTCAAAGGAAGGTGAGAATTTAGTGATGAGGAGGACACTAATTAAGGAGCCAGTGAAAGAGAGACCTAGTCAAAGGAGATCTCTATTTAGTGTGAAATGAAAGATGATGGGAAACTTTTGTACAATCATCATAGACTCAGGTTCTACTGACAATATAGTGTCAGAGTAGGAAGTTAGAAAATTGAAGATGAAGAGAATACCCCATACCAACCCATACAAAGTCACTTGGTTGAACAAAGGACAACATGTCCTTGTCAATGAGAAATCTCTGGTGGATTTATCCATTGGGTGATACAAAGACAAGGTGTTGTGTGATGTTGTACCTATAGATGCATGTCACCTACTCCTTGGTAGGCCATGGAATTTTGACAGGGAAACCATACATGATGGAGAAAAGAACTCATATTCTTTCAAGAAGGACAATGTGACATTCAAAATACAGTCACTATTAGAGGATAAGGAGATGAAATCATCTGGTCCCAATGTTCTTATTTTCAATGAGAAGGAGTTCTTAGAAGTCTTATAAGAAGGATAGGGAGTTGGTTTTTCACTTGTATTGAAGCCAAAAGAAGAAAGTACAGACAAGGCAGTCAAGAAGATAGAATTGCCAAAGGAAGTGTAGGAGATGTTGCAGAGGTATGAAGGCATTGTTAGTGATGGAAAACCATCAACCTTGCCCCCTAAGAGAACTGTAAGCCATAAAATATAATTTCCCCTAGGAGATACCCTTGTTAACAAGACAGCCTATGAGATGACCCCTCAACAAAATGAGGAAATAGCTAAGAAAATCCAAGAACTCTTAAGCCAAGGTCTTATTAGGAAAAGTGTTAGTGCTTGTGTTGTACCCACTATCTTAGCACCCAAAAAGGGAGGAACTTGGAGGCTATGTACTGACTCAAGAGAAACAAATAGGATAACCATTAGGTATAGGTTCCCTATCTACATGATAGAAGACCCAATGGATTGTCTAGGAGAAGCCAAGTTTTTCACAAATATTGACTTAAAGAGTGGATACCACCAAATCAGAGTCAATGAGGGAGATGAATGGAAGACAACCTTCAAGACCACATAAGGAATATATGAGTGGATTTTAATGCCATTTGGGTTATCCAATGCCCCATCTAAATTCATGAGACTCATGAATGAAGTCATTAAAGGATACATAGGAAAATTTTTGGTAGTATACTTGGATGATATACTCATCTATAGTAAGACCAAAGAAGAGCATCTCATACATTTTCATATAGTTTTCAAGAAGCTACATGAGGAGAATTTGATGATAAACTTGGAGAAATGTGAATTCATGAAGCATGAGTTAGTATACCTTGTGTTTGTGTTATCTCAAGGAAATATAAAGATGGATCCAAGAAAAGTGAAAGTCATTCTCAATTGGCCTACTCCAAGAAAAACAACAAAGGTAAGAAGTTTGCATGGCTTAGGTCAATATTATAGGAAGTTAATAAAGCAATTCAGTTCAATTTTTTCTCCTATGTTAGATACTATCAAATTTGGAATGAAAACTATGTTTGTGTGGAATGAGAAAGCTAAGCATGGATTTGAGTTGTTGAAGAAGAAGATTTCTACTCAACCAATCTTGATTTTTCCAAGCTTTGAGAAGTTGTTCATAATTGAATGTGATGCTAGAAATGTGGCTATTGGTGTTGTCTTGAGACAAGAGGGAAGACCAGTGGCTTTCCACTCTAAAAATATGAGTGAAGCCAAGAATAAGTACTCTTCTTATGACCTAGCTATGTATGCTCTAGTCCAAGCACTAAGGAAGTTGAGACACTACCTTCTTACAAAGGAGTTTGTGGTCTTTTTAGACAACCAAGAACTAAGTTTCCTGAATTCACAAGATAAGCTTAGTCATAAACATATGAAGTGGGTAAACTATATGTAGGCCTACACTTTCAAAAACAAGCACAAGAAGGGATTGCAGAATAAGGTAGCAGATGCCTTAAGTAGAAGAGCCCTGATAGCACATGAGATACACTTGTAGAGAAAGACCTATATGTAGAAGATGGAAAATTTGTACACATCTATAAGGTATGTCAATAATACAAGAATCATTTTCATAGTGAATTCTCTTAATATACTTTGAAGAGTGATCTATTGTTTAAAGGAATTCAATTATGTATTCCTAGAGGGTCTATAAGACAAAATTTGATTCAAGAAAAGAACAATGGTGCACTTAGTGGGCATTTTGGTGTCAACAAGACCCAATAATTAGTGTAAAGGTTTTAATTTTGGCCTAAGATGAATTTGGACATTGGGAAGTATGTAGAAAGTTGTGTTGTATGTCAGAAATCAAAGGGTACATATTCCAATGTAGGCCTTTACCAACCTCTTCCTATCCATAGTAGACCATGGGAATGTTTGAGCATGGATTTTGTGGTAGGATTGCCTAAGACAAAACAATGCATGGATAACATCTATGTTATTGTGGATGGATTCAGTAAGATGGAAAACTTTTTACCCTGCACAACAATCCATGATGCAAGTCAGATATCTCTGTTATTCTTCAACGAGGTAGTCAGAATTCATTAATTACCATTGAGAATAGTGTCAGACCGAGACATAAAGTTCATGAGACACTATTGGAAGACCCTATGGAAAAATATTGGAACCAATTTATCTTTAGGGTCTACATATCACCCTCATACTGATGGCCAAACTGAGGTAGTCAATAGGTTTCTAGGAAATCTCCTAAGGTTCTTAACTAAGGAGTATGGTAAGACTTGGGACCAACTCATTGGACAGGGAGAGTATGCCTACAATGATATTGTGCATAGGACTACTAGTAAGAGTCCTTTTGAGATAGTTTCTAGTGTACACCCTAGAGGCATTTTTTATCTCAGAGATCTGAAAGATGGAGCCAAGGGTAGTAGCTATGTAGAAGATTTTGTACATTCTATGCAAGAAGTACATAAGACAGTCAGGAAGACATTGACTAAAAATATAGAGAAGATTAAGAGAAAAGTGGATGAAAGAAAGAGGGATGTTCAATTCCAAGTTTGGGATCTAGTGATGGTGCATCTCAACAAGGAAAGATTGCATAAAGGAGTTCCTCATAAGCTACATATAAGAAGAATTGGCCTATGTACCATACTAGCCAAATATGGCACAAATGCATATAAGGTGGAACTTCTAGAGGATGTTGTCTTATCTCCTAGATTTAATGTAGAAGACTTGGTCTTATACAAAGGAAAAATACCAGATCTAGATCAGAGTTTGAATGAGGTCATACAGGAGGCGGAGGAGCTCAACTTACAATCTACACCAATCAAGAAGGCAAAGCACATACTGGATTTAAGAGTCTATAAATAGAATAGAAAGGAGTACAAGGAGCATCTGATGAAGTGGCATGGAAAAAATTATGTAGATGCTACATGGATCAAGGAGAAAGACTTCAAAAATTTGGGCATTGATTCCAACTTACTCAATTCAAGGGTGGATTGAAGTCTTTTCATTTGCGGAGAATGGTGCAGGAGCACCTAGGAAAACCCCTAAATCTTAGTATAATTTTGGCTTATAATTAATCTAGCCAAGTTGGTAGCTTTTAAATTTGAACTTAGAAGGTCTTTCTTTGTGTTTTACTAGGTGAATTAGACTAGGCTCAATCTAACCTAGTTGTTTTTGCTTTTCTAGGAGTTAGTGTTATTTTAGCCAAAAAGTGGGAAATTGGGCCTAAAAGTGTTCTAGACTTAGGTGAGATGAGAAAAGTGCCTAAAAAGGATTAAATGATCTTTATTAATCATTTGGAATGAGATAGAGGTCATAAAAGTGAGTTTGGAGCATTAATGTAAAAGATGCCATAATGTTGTCATGACAACATTTGCTATTTTGCAAATGTTGCATGCAACATCAACAATTTTTGATTCCCTTCAAAGTTGAGGATGGATAATGAATATAGTGGCCTAAAAACATGGAGAGGTCATATTTAGATACTTTGAGGCTCATTTCCTGAGGTAGGAGTGATGAAATGCAAGTTTTTGAATAGCAAGAAGAGCACTATTTTCTAAGTTTTGTGCATAGTCAACTCTTTTGAAGTATATTCACCGGTAAATTGATTGAATAGCTTGTTCCAGTGTTGGATACATGTTTTAGAATTATTTTAAAGAGCTTTTAATTTAGTGGAAATTTATTTTTGAGTTGATTAATTAGGCTTTGTAAATTGTTTTGTAATTTGTGTAGTTGTTGGAGTACACAGTTTGATTTTAGGTAGAATGGCTCCCCCATAGAATCCAACCTTGGAAATATTTAGGGACTAGATGAATATGTTAGGGGAGAATTTTTACATTGTAAATATGCAAGTAGAAGGTCAAAAGTATCATTTTTCTATTTTTAAGATCATGCCTTAGGCGAGATCAGAGAGCCTAGCTAGGTGCATGATAAGGAGAGATTTGAGTGCAAATGTAGGGGAGTTTCAAATGTTAAATTCAAACCAAGTGTGGTTTTATAAGGGATATGGTAATATAGATACCTATTAGATAGATTAGGTCTTGTTCAATCCATCTAGATAGATTGCTAGGTAGAAATCAGTGGGTTGCGAAATTCTAGTCCAATTAGCACTATTTTTCCTCCATTTAAGGATTCTATTGTACAGAAACCCTAGTGACCAAAGACCTAAAAATATTAAAGGTCTTGATAAAGGTTATTTGAATGTGAAGTTTTTTTTTGAGGGCCTTTTTAATTTTTAAGAAAGAATTGAGGAAAACCCTCTGTGTAGGACGAATTGAGCAATTAGGCCTATCAGGCCAAAATCCTTTGTAAATCTTGAATTTGATTGATTGAGCCTTGATATCCAATTCCAATGGAATAATGTGGATTTAAAATACTTTTTTTAATTAAGGAAACACCAGTTGTAGCACTCGTAAATTTATTATGAAGATTTTTCACTTGGAGTCATCTAAGGTTGAGTGAAGATTTGAGGGTAATTTTAATGGTAGTGATCCCTCAAGGTGAAGCACATAGAGACTAACTATTGGAGTTGAGTTAGGGTGTTATTGGTCCAGAAGATACAATAATATCAAGGTCCTAGAAGTGAGTTTAGGTTCTAGGGAAGGCTAGGACAAGTAGAGTCCTAGTTAAGGAATTGTGTGAGCACACCTTGGAGCATCTCTATTATAACTCCTAAATCATTGAAACATTCCAAGTTTTTATAAATTCATACATAGAATGTATACAACCCGCTAACTCATCATGATCATAAAATTTTATCACAATATTAATATGTAAAGTCAGCCTCCTGGATGACTAGTCATTTAGCTTACGGAAAATTGAATAAAATCCATCTAGTTTTGACCTCACAAAGACATCAAATGAAACTCTTATAATGTGAACACCTGGACATTGATTAATTTTCATATAAGGGATATTATGCTTCCATTGGCATGCTCCAATTACCAACTAGTCAATCAATACAATTCCTCAAAGTGAGCCTCTTCCCAACTATCTGAATTTAAAACCAGTGACCCTACATAAATCTGATTTGGAATCGGTTGAGCAAATCGATCATATGGATTGACCAAGATCTAAAGATATTAATGGGGGTACTTTATCATGATTATAATATAGGGGAGAATTAAATTTAACATGAAATTCCATTGGGTATAGATTGCAAGACCTCAAAGTAGGGCACTTTTGTAATTCTGCAAATTACACTCAGCGAACCAAAATAAACTGCCAACAGAAATGCTTTAGAAAACTTATCATCTAAACCCACAAGGGTCTAAAATGTAAATGGAGGTTCTCTATCATTCCTATCACACCCTAGAATGATTCTCATGTTATGATACTTGATCCGGCCAAAGATACCAGCATGCAAAGTAGGTCATTTGATAAAATCAGGAAATGTGCAAAATGCAGATTTAAGTGAACACCTCCAGATGACCCTCTTCAAAAAACATCAGATTTGACATCTAAAATTTGTGACCCATTATATTTACTCCATGATAAGTTTTTCACATGTTCCCCAATCTATATTTGATACAAATCATCAGGTCTCATTTTACTTGCACTCTAATTAGGCCTCTTCAAAGATTTTTTGTGGGTACTCACATTGCCTTAGAGAAAATTTTAAATTGGTCACTCCAAATTTGTGCCAAATTTGAGAGTACCAACAATTTATCTATCTGGGGATGCATTCCCCTTGTGGGCATGTATAGAATCTAGAATATTTAGGTTGAGCAGACCACTCAAAAATCAAACTTCTTCTCAACTTCCCAAAACCGGGTTCCTTATTAAAAACAAACCACCCACAACTGGAAGTAAAATGGATATACAATATTGACATTATTTACAAATGACCAACTGTCAAAAAAATTAAATCATCACTTGCCCCTATCAAATGTTTTATTTTCATCATTCAGCAGTATTATCATTTTGTAAAACTTCTTTCCAAGCAATTGACCATTCTAAATTTTTTTTGCACAATTCATGTCACTATCACATTTTTCACTGTCATTACGCCTATCATCTTGTGACATAAAAAAAACATACATGGTCTGAAAAGATACCTAATATGAAAAATATCCTTGGTACTCACAACATGGTGAACATTCATATGCAACATGAGATTTTTTGTTATCAATCTCCTTGACACGTTCAAATAAATGCTCAACCGGCTGCATTAGAAATTTAAAACATTTAAGCTCAACCATATAATAAAAATCATGATGATTTACCTTAGTGATTTCTTGTATATAAAAGAACAAATTCTCACACACAACCCCATACATACCACACCAACATCTAGGGGAATGATTTTGAATTGTAACTTCTGATTTCAAACTTGGTTCATAATAAGAAAATTCATTCATTTCCAAGCTACAAGAATCTTCAAAATCAACACTAGAAGAAGATTGATCATTAGAGAAGGATATTGAATCATACATTTCATCCTAGTTCCCATAGTTAATATTTTCATAAACTGATATATCATTCAAATGAACTAAATTTTCAACTATGTACTCATACAAAGGACTAGAAAATACATGGAAACCCTTCTCAAAATCTGAATAGCAAAGCACTAGCTGGTCCATATCTACTTCTTCATCAAAGCGTGGATTAAAAACTTCATTATATCCACAATCACTTTCAATATCAAAGTCATCTTCATCAATGATAGACAAATCTTGTTGATAAGAATGTTGAAAATAAAAATCACCAACTGTGTGAAGGAGATCTTGTGCTGAGATAACACATACATAATCGTTTGCAGGCTTGTCTTCACGCATAGACATATCAATTATTTATTCATAGACAAAATTTGGGACACATAGAGCTGCTGTAAGTACATGTTGAGGATTATCCACTCTTTCTGAGCACATTATACAACTTCTTGGCTCAATATTAGTCTCATGAGAAACATAACCAACATTGCTAGGAGATACATAAGACAATTTTATAATTGGAGCAGCATGTTGATAATTATCTAAATTAATATCTATGACATCTTTATCATTTACGTGATCATCATTAGAAGGTTGTCTCTAAACCTTTACTATTGAAAAAGTCTCATCTCTTATTTGCTCATTTACCTGTGTCTCAAATTGAAACTAAATGTGTGTAGAAGATTCAGAAAAAACTTCATAATGTTGGTTACAATCTGCATTCTCAATCTGATTTATATTAGTTATCTATGTACTATTTGGGGCAGCAAACTGACCCACCTTTTGAGAATTCCATGGAGCTTTTGTACTTCTATATTCAGCCCCATATGCAGTCCCATAAGAATTTGTATTTTCAGATTTATGACATCTCATGAAACCAAAATTCATCATTCCTTCAATGTCCCTCTCCATCTAACATGCTTGATATAAATTCTGAGGCTCTTTATCTCTCAGCTTGTAACTCATATTTTTATCAAACACAGACAAGTATACCACCAAACCCATTGCATCTTGGGGTCTACACTTCTCAAGAAGTTTTTTCAATGTCTTCATAAATCTTAGAATGAAATTAGATACTAGCTCCTCATTTTCAATATGAGTATCAAAGAAATCAGCAATCAAGTCATATTCATTAACCCATTCTTTGAACTTTTCATTGAATGCTACTTCCAATTCTTTCCATGAGCTGATAGATTATGGAAACAAAAATGAGAACCATTCTCATGCTTCATCCATTAAAGATTGTGAAAACAACTTCATAATGATATCCTCATGAACAAAATCAAAGTCCTCTATCATATTAATGAACTCATTCAAATGCTTCTCAGCTGATTCCTCTTTTATACTACTAAATTTGGGAAAGTGTTTTCTCATTTCAAATGGAATAAGATTCGGGTAACGCACAATGCCATTGAATTTTAGGGGTGCATACAACTTAATGCTAAGATCTTGTTTACTACATTGTTGAGACATCTTATTAGGCATGGTTACACTCAGCATACACAAGGATGGAAATAATCAAAGTACATTCCCACATGCCTTCATAAACACTTCAGTTGGACCACAAAGAACTTGACCAAACTTTTAAAACCATTTTTATACCATAGCCAAAATAATAAAGCTTAAACTAATAATTAAAGTAGTATGCAAACAATGCTTCAATACTCTTCCCTTTTAACAAGTGCTACTATCACTTGATAGGGAACCATTCATAAACTATTCTCATTGAAAAATGTTACCCATGAAAATAAAAATACCTAGCACATATTGTAGTGGCTGCAAGATGCTAGATTTGAAGTTACCTTCACACCATCCACTAAATATTTTGTAGAGTTCCCACCTCCTTTTGGAGGAGAAAAAACTTGAAACAAATGAGATGTAATCCCAACTCAAATTCTCTTCACACTTGTGCATTTAAACATTTTGATTTTCATGATGGGGGAGCACTGCATGTTCATTGATTTCTCTATTGGTGTCCATTTCTTGAAAACTTAGAAGCTCACCATGTTGTTCTTTGGGATGTTGCTTCACCTCAAGAAGTTGTGACTGCTTTTCTTATCTTGTATCTATTTCAAATAGATTTTTGATTCAGCACTGCTACAGAGATTGGAGTCACCACCCAATACAAATTGGAAAATATTATTATGACAGTTTGTAAGGACAAACCCTTTGCAAAAAGACCTTTAGAAGATACAAATAACTCCTCAAAAGACATGAACTCTTGGAAAACAATATCTTAGATACAAAATAATATTATTCAAACCCCATAACATTAAAATAACTTTTTAACTCTATGAAAATATGGACAGACTTAGCTAGACTGAAATTAAGGAGGCAAGGAGCCAAGCTCAACTAAAACCTTATTAACTATGCATTTAATAGAACTATCCCCAATAGAGTCACCATTTTGTTGGTTGTTTTTTATGTTGTGATAACTGTACAACAACCTTTTCACTTTGCAATGAATCTTTAAGAGTAGCCAACTCCAAGTAGTTCATAATGGAATGAAAATGGCCAACTAACAAGGATGTGGTTCCATCCTTCTATGCTTTAGGTTCTACAAAACCAAGGGGGGGACACCCTTAAAAACCTTCAAATATTTAGTAAGGCATCAACTAGGTAGAGATTTCGCAAAGGCTCAACATGACTGGGAGATACTAGGTAACCGGCTAATCACTGATTTAACATCGACCTTGAAGTGGAGCATGAGATTTGTACAACACCACAAACCACATAAAGCATCAGATATTTCAGATTTTCTATTTAATTTTGTATAATATAGCCTAAACTTAACCATACATACATCTCTTTAAAAGTTACTATTCCTTGATCAATGGTTTATCCATGGGCATATCTCAAATGCAAATATAGAAAACATGAACCAACTACTATCAAAAAATCAAAGCCATGAACACAATCAATCTATCCCAACCACTACTTATAACATCCTTCTTTAGACAATTTGAATGAGTCCATGCCCTATCCACAACATCATTTAATCTTATCCTAGATCAGAACTGAAAACTAATGGCATATACATAGATAACCCTATGCAGTGAATTAGAAAATCAAAAACTCACAAGATTGACAACAAGGAGAGACTTGAAACTGGAATAATTGCATTAAGTGTGATGAATCATGTACATGATCAAACTTGATCTGAGAAATACTAGTTCAATAATTTGCAAAAGATACAAGAAGTTTCTATTTTAATTTAACACACATCTAATATAGAAAAAAAATACACCCTAATGGAACCAATAAAAATTGGAAGCTCCTAGAGCCAGTACTCTGCAACTCTCTATGGAGACCAAGACATTGGAACCCCTATTCTGAGAAGAAGAAAATCTTAATTACAAGGAGAAAGAATCCTAGAATTACTCTCTGATTTTCATGTGTCCCTTCCCTCTAAAACATCTTATTTTTCCAAATTTAATTCTTTCTTCCTTCCAAAAATGTGATTTGATCTGTAGAAATTATCTCCTTAAAATGCCTTTGAAAATATTCAAAAACTTCCCGTGGATGAACATTAATGTTGAAAATAATAATATTTTAGTATCACATTATTGTTCCTATGTACCTTACTTTTTAATTTATCACCTACATTTACTTGTGCCCATTAACATTACTCTTTTGATTTCTACACTTTTAAATATCTATTATCTCTTCGCAGGTCTTTCCTTTAATATTTCTATTTTACCTTTATCTACACATTACCTTTTAATTCTGCATTTTAAACATTACCTTTATCCACACATTATTAGAACCTTAATTCCTTAATTTCTACACTTTAATCCTCTTTGTTCATAAACTCCACAAAAATCTTCCACGTGGCCCCCTTTGACTGGTTTGCAAGTCCACCTAAGTGCCTGTGTCATATGTTTTTCTTGGGCTCACCACTTGTCCAAGTGCCACATGATGTGTAGGCTTAATGGCTTAATGGTTATCTCTTTCCCCTTAAGCCATTAAGTAATCTGGTGATTTCTTTTTCCTCATGATCTATGCCTATCTTATAGGCTACTCCAGTGCACTACCACATAACTACCACCTCATCTACCCTATTTTCGCCCAGCTATCTACACCACCATGTGTTGTGCAGGCATAATGGCTTTATGCCTAGATCTTGATCTTCTTTCCTTTAAGACATTAAGTTGGGTGTTAGTCTTACCACCTTAGGATGTGTGCCACCTCAGATGCCTCTCCTTATCAATGCACCTGTTACATCATCCATATGGGCGTCGCCAAAATAATGTTTTCTTCCTTCATTTTCACTTTCCTAGCATGCATTTCAAGGCCCTCCTACACATGCACCTAGAGCCTCTACTCTTTTTTAAAACTAGTGTGTAAGCTTTCTTCCTTTTAAACATCATTGAAGTTCATTTCATGATCAATGTGGGACTAATTTTCTTGTTTTTTTAAGGGTTCTGTGCATCTCACACCCAAAAATTGGAGCCTACCGCCTCATGCATACCACTGGCCAAGGTGCCCGCAGCATGCCATCCTGCGAAGTCTCAAAGGCTACCTGCCTTTTCTTCATAACATGTTACACTCCTTTACTATAGAAACATTGTAATTCCCCATTTCTATTCAATGTGGGATCATTTTTTTTGATATTTTAATATTTTACCTTGAGCAGGCTTTGATTAACACCCGCGTAACCATTTCAAATTCTTACATGCTTTGTCTATGCTTCCATATTGCCTGTGCTGGCCTCCATGGTGCAATATTTCCTTTAACCTGCATAGGTGCCTTGATATACTGCACAAATTCTCATCCAAACCATGTGAAACCTCTCAATTAACCTTTTGCAACCTCTCAATTAACCTTATGTTGTTACAGCTTCCATATTGGCCCTGGCAGAGAGGAGATTTGGCAAAGGCTGAGGTGTTGGCTTTACACCTGCCAGGCACATTTTGAAAGTTATTTAAATCTTATGTTGAAAAGTTGTTGTGCAACCTCCTCTTCAAAATAATTCACATGTCTTGTCTATGCTACCATATTTCCTTGTCACGCATAATCTCCTCCATGCTGTTTGTGCAGGCTTTCAATATTTTACATTATATACATGCTGCGAAGATCCTTCGAAATGCTCTGTCTTTTTCAAAGCTCTCTAATGCGTAGTTTGTTTTGGTTACAAACCTACTTTTTGGCATAGCATTAGATCTTTTAAAGATTTATATTTCAAGCTTTGCATAGACTTCTTCATGTTTTGTATCTCCAGTGCAAACTTTCCTTAATCTCCCTCCTGTGCATGGTTTATGAGCAATACACCTGCCTATTGCATTTTGTATTTTCTTGGTTTTAAATATCCTCCTATAATAATGCTTAGCCTTCTGGTCTTGATATTGCACAACTTTCATATTGGCATTATGACTGCCAATTTCATTAGTTTAAAAGCCTTGAAATCTTTCATATGTAATTTTTGTTATGCCCTGCATCCCCGTCCCTACATTTTGTGTGCAAAATGTTGGGTCCCCCTTTTTGTTTTATGCTTTTGGCTCTTGCCTTGTCTTTTGCCTTTGTTTCCTCATTTTTCTTCTCTGGGTTTTCTGTCCTGTGGTGTTGTCTTTTCTTTTGTTTTTGTCCCTCGTGTCTCCGGGACCCGGTCCCGTAGTTGGTTGTTTCTTTTCTAGGAGCCAGACCCCGGACTCTGGTATTTTGTACCACGATGTCTTCTTTTTGTAAGAGGGTATGGTCGTATGGAATCCCCAGGCTCAGAGTCCAGAGGTCTGCCTGTTCTGGAGTTTGTGGAAGGAAGGGTAACTTTTTTTTCACCTTGGGTATAAATAGGAATCACCTATTATTTTCACAGTTACCGTGATTAAAAACACTTAACTAATTTCAGAGCGATTCCTTAGTGATTTGAGAGAGAATTAAGTGTGAGTTATTCTAAGTTGTTCTAAGCAATTACAAGTTATTTTCGGTGCTGGTTGGTGATCATTTGGAGGTGGAAGCTATTGCAAAGCATCCAGGGTGCCTTTCCTTCCTTGCCTTTCTTCGGATTTCAAGTTGGTGTCTCTATTTCTTTCCTTTGTTTTCCTGCTTTTTGTTATGTTTTGTTTGCATTGTCTGTCTTGCTTGTTCGTGTTGTTCTGCGTTTTGGTCGTCTGGTTCACTGCCCATTGGTGGGTCGGCTCTACCAGAGGGTTGTCTGCCCTCTATGCGGTGTAAAGTATTGTGTATGATGTACATTTTCTATGTTGTTTTATATAGGGTTGTCATTTTGTGTTGTCATTCTACTATAAATTTAGTGTATTTAATGTATATCCTTTCATTTTCCATGTATATACCCTTCAGCCCCACTGTACTTAGGTGTATATTCTATGTATATTCATCTGGTCTCATGTCAAGCTCACCGTGCTTCATCTCTATTCCATCCAAGTTTGCAATCTCGTTCTGGGAAGAATACCACCTGGTTGAAGCTTGGCTCTCGGCTGATTTCAACCAGCGGTTTTCTCTCTCCTTAGTTAGTCAGCTTTAATTTTTAATTTATGTCCCATGCGTGCATTCAAGATTGTCCAAGTGGCCTCCACTTTTTGTGCGTTTGGACAGTTGGCGCCGCCGTCGCAATAACTCCCCATTTATTGCGCAGCCATGTATCACTAACATGGGCCTGACAGCTCACTTTCTACTCACATCTTCCAATGGTTAGTTTTCCAGACCATGGGTCTTTTGTCTCCACCAACCAACATCTTACTTCCATTAAGTATGCTAAAATTCCTGGGCCTGGATAGCAGTTAATTTTCTAAGTTTGTATTATATATATATACTTATCAGGATTTTGAACCTAAACTAACTTTTAAAGAAAAGGACGTGCCTCAATGGTAAGATCTCTAGATCTCAGAATATTATTTATCTATGAATTCTAATGATTTCCTTGCCTTGCAGGTTTTTAGAATAATGTACCTTCATTATGTCTATGACTTTTGCATCTTCACCACCCGGGAGTCTGGAACTTCCCTCCACGGTGGTCACCAGGGCAGCCATCAGATCCAAAATTGAGAGGGTCTTAGAAAAATTTCCTCTCAGCATGAAGTACCTGTTAGCACTTTTTCTTGTATCACAACCTTAAAAGACAGTATACTGATTATACTTGAATGAAAACTCCTTTTTTACAAGAGAAAGGCTAATTGCTAAGGATTGAATAATATCCTTCTTCATTTCTGAGGTCCACATACTCAGGCAGGTATTACCTAGATAGTTCACTATGTTTCAAGTAAACCTCAAATGGTGGATTGGGTCTTCACTATTATGTCATTATATTTCTGATTATATCAACAAGATACCACTCTTTAG
>MU226713.1:334961-357741 GCA_018584345.1 Thuja plicata | reverse complement strand
GAATGCTGAATGGAAGAGATCCGGATGGATTAGACGGATTGTCATTTGCATCACTCAAAAACAATCCTGCACTATTGCCTCTTACCTACAATTCCATATTTTAAATTTTGAGCATTAAGTACAAACCAGTGACATTTATAATCATTTCGACACTTATGCAGTTTGATCACAACTACGGCAACTGGCCTTCGGAACTGTCTTTGAAAACTAACATAATGATTTGATCAGATCTTGCCCTCTGAGAGGCACATTCTCTGATCCATAAACTATCATTCCCCAAAATGGCATCTCATGATTGGACCCGAGTCGAAAGATATTAACCTTTGAAATTGCCATTTTTATTCTATTCCTGCAAACATACTGTCAAAAAATGATTTTTAATCGCCGTAATTGATTTTAAAAGGCTGACAAATGGATTAATAGGGGGCTCAAATCTAAACTGGAAGTAGTATGTCAGCTTTTCAAGACAATGCAAAAATAAATTCATCAAAAGAATCAACCGGCCAAAAGTTAATCACTAGCAAAGTAGAGCATTTCGTAAACTTAACTCTTTTCCGCACTGCAAACTGAACAAACTGCCTTTGAAACTGGACTCATAGGGTCATTAAAAAGATCTTCCAGAAACCCAACCCCTAGAGCTTGATTTAATGTGATATGTAGAACATGACCCGTCAGTTGTCTTCCTTTGAAAAGAAACTTCTGAACTGACACCGATCTGTAAAGATAGCACTTTAACACTTCCTAAATTTTAACACAATAAATATGCAGAAATTGGGTTCGGAATCGGCAAATAAAAGTGATCAACCAGATTGGTCAAGGCTTGGGAATCTTCAAAGGAGTTCATTCCTAGGTCTATAATGCAGTTCAACCTTCAATTATCCAAAATTTTCACCCGGGTATAGACTTTCAAGACCTCAAAGTAGGTCACTTACCAATTCTGAACTTGAATACATAGGAAATCAGATTTAATCACTGTCAGAATGGTTCTTGAAAACTTATCATTTGATTTCATAAAGATCTGCAGACTGGAACATATGGAGTGTGTGACCACTGGAACACAGTACAAAAGGAATTTACTCAATTGGGTGAATTGGTCAAAAGTTATAATGTGTCAAACTGGGCTATTCGGATTTCTAGGCAGGACAAAAATGCAAACAGTTCATGAACAACCAACTTTGGGAAGTATGAAAACTTATCAAATGGATTCGGAATGACCTGAGGTTTAAAACATAAGCTCTCTGATATGCATGCTAAACATTCTCAAAGTGGTGAACTATGAAACTCAACAGGGTGTAAGACACTCAGAAGCAAAGTAGGCTCCAGACAGCAAATTGACAACTTAGCAAAATGCAGAATTAGGTGACCCCCTCAAAATGACTACTTCCTAAACATGTCAAAATTGAAAATCAGGAGCTGGGACCCACTGCATACATCAAATGAAAGGCATTCGGGCACCCTTTTCAAGCACTCTAACTGAGCCTTCTTACACAACTTTTTCAAGGGTACTCACTTTGCTTATCTGAAAATTTTAACATGGTCACTCCAAATTTGTTCCAAATTTGGGAGTACCAACAGTACCTGAACAATAAATATTTCAGACCTGAGAGAACAGATTGAGGTGGCCAAGTACCAGTGGGTTGGCCTTACAGACATTGATGAGGATGGAATTTCCGATCTCCTCTAGACCTTCAATGACAGTAAGCAACAATAGAGATTATCCGGGGGCTGGAGAAAACTTTCAGGGAAAATGTTTTGTATTCTTTATTCTTTTGGAATGTAAGTTCCCAGATCCCAGAATTCTAGATCCTACAATTTGTAGTCTTTAAGTGACCCATGTCCCAGTCCCCAAGGCCGATCAGTCACTTTCAAGGAAGTTAATAAAGGTTTCCAGAGGGTGGGTAGCAGTTAATTAAGGTTGTCAAAGGTTGTCAGAAGGTGGATAGCTACATCAAGGCATGTCGGATCGGTAAGAGGTTTTCTGACAGATGGTCTTCCCAAGGCGCCGGTCTTCCCAAGGCGCCACTCGAACATTACACCTAGTGCATCAGAGACAGGGCGCCTCTTTTCCCATTTATGAGGCATGTATCCTCGATCCCCGAGGGATCATATTTCTTCTTTCTCCTTCTCGGCTCTCTTCTCGAGGCCAACTCTTCCACTCCACCTCTCTTGTCTTATTCTTCTGACATGTCATGCCTTTTCCATCTCTAGGTCTTTTGTAGAGTGGTGCAGGTAGTACCAGCCACCAGATATTGTATTTTATTGTAAAGTGCAAAATAAGTTAGGGTTAGAGTTAAAGAGAAAGATGTGTATAAATAACAAGTCTGACCTTATTCCAAGGGTCAGCGAAATTGATGATTTTACAGTCCATAGTTAATAGCAATTGGATTTTCTTAGTTCTTAGTTGTAGAGCTCAATGCTCCATAGTCCCTAAGCTTTTAGTAGTTAGATACTCCCCTGGAGCCACCATTGTACCACACACTAGTGCTTGCTAGAAAAAATGTTAATGAAGAAGGAAGAGTTCTCTCAATGATGTTGTTGGCATTCTGTCTTTTGGGTTAACGGTATTTTATGCTTTGGGTTCTTCATGTCCTTTTCTCTGATACTTAAAGTAGATTAACGACCTCCTTTCCTTTACTACTGATAAAATATGAACTGATGGTTGTATATTTCTTCAGTATTTAGTTTAATGTGTTAGATCATCATTGATGTCTTGAACGTTTAAGTATAACTATAGGTAGATGAAATATTTCTAGCTCTGTAGTATCTTTTTTAGTTTATTTGTTAAGTGAATGTGCACTTGTAGGAACCCCCACTTACTTGAATCCCTAGAGAGAACGAGTTGAAGATAACCATATATCCCCCTTGAAAATAGTCACATCTCCCAACTGAGCCACACACTCTCGACACCTGACTCTCACGTGCTTGGAGGCCTGAGGAATCTCATTTCCCCAGATAACCTTTACAGGCAAAGTTGGCCGATACCCCGGTACCCGGTGACAACTTACCTTTGCTGGTAGACCCAGTCACAAGAGTCCCATCAATAGAAAATGGCGCTAGAAGGAGGGCATGAACTCATCCCCCTCTTAGGATCATGATTTTACACCTCCTGAGGGTTCCCGAAGCCATAGTTTTAGTATTCATGTCTTCAGTGGGATTGGGTCTTTCTCCCTAGTGAGATTTGAAAGAATCCTTAGATCAGCCCCTAATCCTGGAAGGTTTGTCAAACTCGAGCCTCCTTCTTGAAAGAAACAGACCCTAAAAACCACACCAGCCACTATTGTCTAGGGGTCTAGTGTATGAAAGAATATCCAAACTTCCCAGACAATCCTAGGGATCAACGTTCAACCTACTCAAAATTTAGCTCCCAAAATGGCTGCATATTTTGGTAATACCGGGTCCCCTATGGGAACTTTTTTGGGCGCAACTAACGATTTACCCTCGCACCTGGAAAATATTTTCCCATGATATGAACACCTAGGCTCATGAACCGCAGTGGAAGAATTGTAGGCATACAAAGATGCCATGAACTGACATCGGATTCAACATGAAGATGTTGTGACCCAGATGTTTCCCCTATCCCTGGGATAGGGCAAACTAAACTGGTACCTTAACCTTCCTACCAACTCCATCAATGGTTGGCAAGACATGGTGGATGCCTTATTGTCTGCCTTCCACATACACATGGACCCATCTTGGTCCCATAGCTAGTTCATTTCCATCAGAAAGGAACCAAATGAACCCCTTGCAATATTTAATCATTGGTTCCAACGCGCCTTGAAGCGGTGCACAGGTCCTTTCATCCCATCCATGGAAGTAACCATATAGACATATCTCAACACAATGGACCCCTTTGTTGCCTCTCTCTTTTGGAGAAAAACTGCCCTGAGTGACTAGGGCACTTTGGTGAAAGTTTACAACCTAGCCTTAGAGCTGTCCCATGGCCTCAACAAATCCCCGAGCGGGATTGGGCAGAGCACGCCCTTCAACATGATCCCTAGTGGAACTGTGTACACTGGGGGATATAACCCCAATCTGGAAATGGGTACCCCCATGATGGAAATGAATCACCCACCACCGTCGATAGACCAATAGGCTTGGTACATATACCTATCATAGACTCAGGCAATATTGGGTCTCAAATCTTTCCCTTGGAACCAGCCACAGCAGAACCAACAACAACAGACATAATCATCTGAAGTGCCTTTCTTCCAGTCGCATGCACCTAAACGATTTTTGCCCTTGACTCTGGAAAACACTACCACCTTCCCAGGGAACCAACAACAACAACCATCACATTGTGACATGAACACTCAATTGATCGCCCAGGTCGAGTCCCTCCGGCAAATGTTGTCCACCTAGACTGTTGACATGGGTCAACTGAAAGCAGGGTCTTATGCACCCCACAAATCCACTTCCCAAAGAGGGAATATTTTCTCCAGCCAATGAAACAACAATGCCAAAGGAAGAAACTTCAACAATGGGCCTTGGCCCAACCAACAACAATGGAACAATAATGCAAGCACTGGAGGTCCACCTCCAAACCAAAATGTCAATCAAGGTGGTGCTTGACCATCCCATTTCACACCATTCACAGACTTCCAGCCCATGACCAATTGGTGTAGATTGCATTACATAGGCTCCCATAATGAGGTATATATGGCACACTGGAGAAGGTCATCATGATTTCCCAACTAGATAGGCAACAATCGCATGATCCTATTCCCCCAGAACCTCATGTACAAGAGCTAACTCATGGTGCATTCACCTATGAGACTATCTTCTTTAGATCCTCTAGAGAAGATGAAGAAGAATCTAAACTGCAGGGATTATTTGATGAATTGAGTCTAGCCTTTGAGGCCAATTCCTTCACCAACCCACGCGCTCCTTACAACACTCAGAGCAAGGCTGGTAAAGGACCAGTTTACACGCCAACACCTCCTGCCAAGGACACTCCTCCCTGGGACAATACAACTAATTGGTCCATCCCTCTAAAAGGTTCTACCTCTAACCAAGCGAAAGACACGACTGAGGGAAGCCACCAATTCTTGGGAGGAAGATTTGACATCACAAGGGTGTTAGAACAAACCACCACCTCCATGACCTTGATGGAGGTTTTACTAAACTGTCTCAAGTAGAAGAAGTCTCTTCTAAAGCTCTTGAGAAACCTGGAAGTTGTTAGTCGCCCACTCAAGACTGTCTCTTTTGATGACGCAAATGCGACTATCTTCTGAGGAAATAATGAAGATCCTCCATTCCTACTAGGCCTGAACATACAAGGCAAAAACATACAGAACTTCCTAGTAGATTCTCGAGCTTCGGGCAACATCATGCCCTTATCCATATGCCAGAAGCTTGGATTCTGACCCACCCCATCTAATGGCGTAGTAATTTAGCTGGATAAAACTGTTGTGAAGATGGTGGGTGAACTAAAAAATGTCTAGATACAGCTCATCCAGGACCCTAGAATAGCTAGTATAATCGATATCCAAGTGGTAGATGTCCCAGAGACTTACAGGATGTTATTAAGTTAGAATTGGTCTAAATCCTTGAATGGATACTTTTCAATCGACTTCTCCCACTTGTGGCTCCCTTGGGAAGGAGAATCAAACAAAATCTAGGTTGAAAGTAAACCCAAGATGAAGCAAGCCCTTACCAAAGTCAAAAAGGTCAATGAGGTCTTATTCTCTTAGACATCCCCATGGGTGTACCGACCCCTTGAAATCTTGATGTTTGATTTCACCCCCGGGGAGGATCCCATAGTCTTGCAGAGAATCCATGACCTAGAAGAAAAACTGAGGGTTGAAGTCAATTCTCAAGGTGCCATAGGGACCCCCACTACATTCTTGTCTGGCACTTGGTGTCGGGTACACTATCAGAAACATTCAGAGCTAGAGTGTGAGCCTTGCCTTTCTATCACTACTTGACACATTGATGCCTTCTAGAATAAAGAACATACAACTAATTCCAAGAAAACTAGTATTCCTATTGGAAGCACTTCTTCAATGCCATTTCCCCGGGGATCTCAACCCCAAATCACCCTAGAGGAAAACCTCACCCATGCACCACCAGTGCAGGAGAAAACTCCTCCCAAGTCTCCTAAGGATAATCCAAAAGCCGCTCCATCTCCCTAGCTCTAGACTACAAGTGATGACTTGTGGACCCTTAAGTTTGATGGGTCCCAATCCAAACAGGGCTGTGAGGACAGAGTAGAATTAATCAACCCGCGAGGGAAATCCTTCCTCGCATCCTACAAGCTATAGTTCAACTACCCAAACAACATTATGGAGTATGAGGCTCTGGTCCTTGGACTCCTATTTTCATTAAGGAAAGGAATCACCCGCCTATGGGCTCTAGGTGATTTGGAGTTGATTGTCAAATAGGTTTGGAGTCAGTACACATGTCATAATAAAAGGCTAGTCGCATACTGCAATCAGGCTTTGAGCCTTATTGAAGATTTTGATACCTTTGGCATCGATCTTATTCCCCGACAATGGAATTATGTCCTGGATGTCCTCGCTCTTTCTGCCAGCACACTTGAGCCCATGGTCGGTTCATGACTCTGGAGATTTTCCATTGAGATGATCCCCACCCCGTCCATTCCAGATAATGTCATCCACTTTCAGGCTTTTGAGGACGATCAACATATCCTGGCCTTCATGGAAAATGTTGGTGTCTTTGAGGACCAGGTAGTGGAGGAATGGGACCATAATGATATTGGGAAGGAAAATAATGTGGAGGTTTGGCTCCTGAATCTAGTATGGATGGAGGAACAACAAGACATAGCCCTTGAACATTTCATGCATCACCAAGCAGTGGTAAAATGATGGTTTGATTGTAGAGCCCAATACAAGGCCTTTCAGATTTTGGACTTAGTCCTGTTGTGGGACAAGGCCCAGGAAAAGAAAGGGAAGCACACCAAATTCCAATGGCTCTGGCTCGGACCATACCTAATCTTAGATGTCTCTAAGGCAAATACCTACCATGTCAATACCCTGACTGGAGAAACTATCCCATTGCCCATCAATGGACAATTTCTCAAACATTATTTTGAATGAGGTTGGTTTGTCCAAAGTTGTATTTTATGTAAAGTCCCTTGCTTGTAAATATTTCTTTCCTGGTGCCTCATTTGAAGATACCTTGCTTTGTAAATAGTCTTGCTGGCCGTCCTCTGGGACCACCCCTTTTCTTTTTTTATCTTTTGTTTTTCTTGTCATTTTTTTTGGGTTCTAGCATTTTTCTCCCCCTCTTGTGAGGACTGGTATGCTTCACATAACATCTAGTCTCCGGGATGTTTCCTTTAACATGGTGGTGAACTTAGGAATCTATTGTTAGCATGGTGGTGAACTTAGGAATTTATTGTTAGCATGGTGGAATTGGTCCGGTCTCTAGAGTTATTTAGCAATTTTGGTAGTGAATTATGAGTAATATTCATCAAATTTATCCCCAGAAGTCTGGTAGTCAGTGAAATAAATAATTAAGGAACAAGTAATCAGACACGTCAAGGGTAGATTAGTTTCACTAGTTGGTTGACCTAAGTCTGAAATTTTAAATGATTCTTCCCAGATCTAGAGTTTTCCTCCCCCATCTAGTGTATTAAAGTGGGTGGAAGGGTGAAAGAAGTACCATGATTAAATTTAACTAATCTTAAGCTTAATGGTGAAAGAAGTACCGCCCTCCCACCTAGAAATAATAAAGAGAAAAGAAATGGGATGAAACTCTGGTCTCTAGGAGAAACAAGCAAATTTGATGACTTTAGGGTTTGATATGCTTAGTGCCTCTTCTCTGATTCTCCCAGAGGTCATTGGCTTGATTTTCTTCAAAAGAACACACTTCACCACTAATGAAAGGATCATGGACTAAATCATGTATGGCCGGATTTTCTTAGACATGTTTCTCTTTACAAGTAAGATGCTTCAAGTAATGATTTGTTCCAGTTTTTCTAATTAGAGATTTTGTAGTTCTCAAATGCACTAATGCATTCATCCCAGATAATCACCATTTGTTATGCCTTGCATCCCCATCCCTGCATTTTGTGTGCAAAATGTTGGGTCCCCCTTTTTGTTTTATGCTTTTGGCTCTTTCCTTGTCTTTTTTCTTTGTTTCCTCATTTTCCTTCTCTAGGTTTTCTGTTCCATGGTGTTGGTTTTTCTTTCTTTTTGGTCCCTTGTGTCTCTAGGACTCGGTCCAAGAGTTGGTTGTTTCTTTTCCAGGAGCTGGACCCCAGACTCCAGGATTCTCTACCATGATGTCTTATTTTCGTAAGAGGGTATGGTCGCACGGAATCCCTGGGCCCAGAGTCTGGAGGTCTACTTGTTTTGAAGTTTACGAAAGGAAAGGTAACTTGATTTTCACCTTGGGTATAAATAGGAATCACCTATCATTTTCACAGTTACCGCAATTAAAACACTTAAGCAATTTCAGAGCGATTCCTTAGCGATTTGAGCGATAATTAAGTGTGAGTTATTCTGAGTTGTTCTAAGGAATTACAAGTTGTTTTCAGTGCTAGTTTGTGATCATTTGGAGGTGGAAGATATTGTAGGGAATCCAGGGTGCCTTTCCTTCCTTGCCTTTCTTTAGATTTTAGGTTGGTGTCTCTGTTTCATTCCTTCGTTTTCCTACTTTTTGTTGTGTTTTGTTTGCTTCTTCTGTCTTGTTTGTTCGTGTTGTTTCTACATTTTGGTCATCTAGTTCGCTGTCTGTTGGTGGGTCGGCTCTGCCAGAGGGTTTTCCGCACTCTATGTGGTGTAAATTATTGTGTATGATGTACATTTTATGTGTTTTTTTGTATAGGGTTGTCATTCTGTATTGTCATTCTACTTTAAATTTGGTGTATTTAATCTATATCCTTTCATTTTCCATGTATATACCCTTTGGCCCTACTGTAGTTAGGTGTATATTCTATGTATATTTGTTTGGTTTAATATCAAGCTCACCATGCTTCATCTCTATTTCATCCAAGTTTGCGAGCTCATTCTGGGCAGAATACCACCTGGTTGAAGCTCGGCTCTCGGCTGGTTTCAACCAGGCAGTTTTCTCTCTCCTTAGTCAGTCATCCTTAATGTTTAATTTATGTCACATGCATGCATTCAAGATTATCCAAGTGGCCTCCACTTTTTGCGCATTCAGACAGTTGGCACCACCGTCACCATAACTCCCCATTTATTGCGTAGCCATGTGATGGTGATGTGGGCCTGACAGCTCACTTTTTGCTCACATCTTCCAACGGTTCATTTTTTGGACCCCAAGTCTTTTGTCTCCATCAACCCACATCTTAATTCCATTAAGTATGCTAAAATCCCCAGGCTCGGATAGCAGTTAATTTTCTAAGTTTGCATTATATATATATACTTTTCAATATTTTGAACCTAAACTAACTTTTGAGGAAAAGGATGTGCCTCGGTGGTAAGATCTCTGAATCCCAGAATATTATATTTATCTATGGATTCTACTGATTGCCTTTCCTTGCAGGTTTTTAGAACAATGTACCTTCATTATGTCTACAACTTCCACATCTTCACCACCCAGGAGTCTGAAACTTCCCTCAATGGTAGTCACTAGGGAATCCGTCAAATCCAAAAAAATTTGTATTCTTTATTCTTTTGGAATGTAAGTTCCCAGATCCCAGAATTCTAGATCCTACATTTTGTATTCTTTAAGTGACTCATGTCCCAGTCCCCAAGGCCGATCGGTCACTTTCAAGATAGTTAATAAAGGTTGCCAAAGGGTGGGTAGCAGTTAATAAAGGTTGTCAAAGGTTGTTAGAAGGTGGATAGCTACATTAAGGCATGTCAGATCAGTAAGAGGTTTTCTGAAAGATGGTATTCCCAAGGTGCCACTTCAACATTACACCTGGTGCATCGGAGACAGAGCACTTCTTTTTCCATTTATGAGGAATGTAGCCTCGATCCCCGGGGGATCGTATTTCTTCTTTCTCCTTCTCAACTCTCTTCTTGAGGCTGATTCTTCCACTCCACCTCTCTTGTCTTATTCTTCTGACATGTCGGGCCTTTTCTGTCTCTAGGTCTTTTGTAGAGTGGCGTAGGTAGTACCGGCAACCAGATAATGGATTTTATTGTAAAGTGAAAAATAAGTTAGGGTTAGGGTTAAATAGAAAGATGTGTATAAATAACAAGTCCGACCTCATTCCAAGGGTTGGCAAAATTGATGATTTTGTAGTCCACAATTAATAGCAATTGGATTTTCTTAGTTCTTAGATGTAGAGCTCAATGCTCCATAGTCCCTAAGCTTTCAGTAGTTAGATGCTCCCCTAGAGCCACCATTGTACCATGCGCCAGTGCTTGCTGGAAGAAATGTTAATGAAGAAGGAAGATTTCTCTTAATGATGTCGTTGGAATTCTATATTCTAGGTTAACGGTATTTTATGCTTTGGGTTCTTCGTGTCCTTTTCTCTAATACTTAAAGTAGATTAACGACCTCCTTTCCTTTTCTAGTGATAAAATATGAACTGATGGTTGTATATTTCTTTGGTATTTAGTGTATTGTGTTAGAGCATCATTGATGTCTTGAATGTTTAAGTATAACTATAGGTAGATGAAATATTTCTAACTCTGCAGTATCCTTTTTAGTTTTTTTTTTAGGTGAATGCGCGCTTGCAGGAACCCCCACTTACTTGAATCCCTAGAGAGAATGAGTTGAAGATAACCAGCTATCCCCCTCAAAAATAGTCACATCTCCCAACCGAGCCTTGCACCATCGAGACCCGACTCTCACATGCTTAGAGGCCTGGGGAATCTCATTTCCCTAGACAACCTTTACATGAAAATTTGGCCTATACCCCGGTACTCGGTGACAACTTACCTCTGCTGGCAAACCTGGTCACAAGAGTCCCATCAACAATTTCATGTGTAGATTTTATTCAAAACTCCAAAGCTTCTCATAAGCATTACATCTGCCATTGCATTGGGCTTTACATTTTCCATTACAATTTATAAAATGTTCATGTGCCTCATGCAGCTCTGGTGGGATTCATGCCAACTTCATTAGCTTGAAATTTTCTTTCTCCTTATCCCATGTAGCTTGATGTCTATCATATTTGACATCATCAGGTAGCACTATAAAAGCAAGAGCAAAATCAGAAATCTTGGTATTCAAATTTTTATCCAGAAGAATATTGAAGGGTCTAAAGTCTTTGTGAACTAACTATCCAAGTGGACCCTCGTGGAGATAGGAAAATCCCCTTAATATGTCCATTATAATATTGCATCTTGTTGGACAATCAATAATCATAACATACTTTAGAACCACGCAGACTGAGCATTTAAACGACATAATAAAAGATGGATCCTTGAGATCTTGGTTTTCACATTAACATTTTGAAATTGATTTTCACCTCCAATTTCCCCAAACTTGGCTTTTATAGAAGTTAGACCATAAAGTGTTGAATTGATGACCACACCAATCAACCCCCTATACTTCTGCAAACTGATCTGATAAACAACAATTTGACTCTGGAACTAGCCTTAAAAATTGACTGAAATCCATCAAGGGACCCCGAAATTCATCATAGAGATTCATTAAAACACAATAAGAATGCCTGGAAAAGGGTTTCAACCAATTCATTCCCATATGCAAGTTACAACTGATCAAACTTGGTTATTCTGAAATACTGATAAATACAAAAGTACAAATTGCATAAAATGCATCTGGATTCCTCTTGTGGAAAATAACAAATATACTCCTGAATCCTTGAAAAAATCCAAGTTGGTATACCTTCATACATAGAATGAAGAGAACCCACTAACTCATCATGATCATAAAATTGCATCACAATATTAACATGCGAATTCATCCTCTTGGATGACTAGTCATTTAGCTCATAGAAAACTAAATAAAATCTAGATGGTTTTGACTTCACAAAGACATCAAATGAAACTCTTAGAATCTGAACACCATGAAATTGATTCATTTTTATATAATGGATATGATGCTTCCACTGGCATGCTCCAATGACCAACTGGTCAATCAATACAACTCCTCAAAGTCAGCCTCTTACCAACATTCTAAATTTAAAACTAGTGACCCTACATAAATAAGATTTGGAATCAGCTGAGAAAACTAATCAGATGGATTGACCAAGCTCTAAAACTATTCATGGGGGTACTTCATCATGACTAAAATACAAGGGAGCATTCAATTTTCCATGAAATTCCACCAAGTACAAATTGCAAGACCTCAAAGTAGGGCACTTTAGTAATTCTACAAATTACACTCAGCGAACCAAAATAAATTGACAACATAAATGCTTTAGAAAACCTATCATCTAAACCCACAGGGATCTGGAAGTGGAAATTGAGAATCTCTCTCATGCCTATCACACCCTGGAATGATTCTTATGTTATGAGACTTGATCCAACCAAAGATACAAGCATGCAAATTAGGTCATTTGATAAAATCAGCAAATGTGCAAAATGCAAATTTAAGTGAACAC
The DNA here is from genome assembly GCA_018584345.1 of Thuja plicata. NCBI lineage: Eukaryota > Viridiplantae > Streptophyta > Pinopsida > Cupressales > Cupressaceae > Thuja > Thuja plicata. The sequence continues at coordinate 345,293 of MU226713.1, read as the reverse complement.
CTCCAAATGACCCTCTTAAAAACACATCAAATCTAACATATGAAATTTGTGACCCATTATATTTACTCCATGATAATTGTTAGAAACACTAAGGGGGGGGTGGGGGTGAATCAGTGTTTGTCTATTAATTACTTTTCAGCAACTTAAACATAAATCAAACATACATTGAATGAAGCTTAACATAAGAACTCATAACACATGATATGATTATGGGGAAACCTTGATCAGAGGAAAACCCCGGTGGGAATTAGCACCCACAGATATTGTACTAGTATAATGAACCTGTTAAAGTTCCTTTGCCCTGTTAGAAGCAGTATTTACAATATGAGTACAATGACTTGGTTAAAGGTCTGACCCTATTAGGAGTCTTTTACAAAACCCTGTTAAAGGTATAGGCTCACTTCCCAATAGGATGAAGGCTACAACCTTTTGAAAGTTGATATACACTATATCAAAAGTGAACTGCTATGATGAAACTATTGTCTGATCAGTTCTGTGTATGCATGAATGCTCTTACTCTCTTAAATAGCTATATCATATAATGACTTCATCATACTACTCTTCTATGTCTTCCTCTTACATAATAATCGACACTTGTAACATAACTTTACATTACATACTTATATGTTCATATCCAAATAGGCGTAACCCAAAATAAGACTCTAGTCAGCCCTAAAAAAAAATACACAATGCTTTCGATCAAGTCGTCTCAAGCGTGTTTACAACAATGCTAATTACATTATTACAAACATATAATCAAAGGTGCTTAGCCATTACATAACAAAATAATTCACACTGATCAAAACACTAGTCGGTTTCCATGCTCTATCTTCTGGACTGCTGGTCTACTGATCTGCCTGTAACTTCATCGTACTATTGTTATCTACTATTTGTGTCTGGATGTAGCATGTACACATGTCATACAACATATATCTGAATGCACATACACTAACTTGATCTCTCGCACATGCACTAATGTGCTGATCACTGAATATCTCTGTCTACCCTATTTTCCATACTTAGTCATTTTGTCTTCCATGACAGAAACTAAACATGACTTTGTTGCAATGATGACAACACAAAATGAGTCATGCATCCTCAGGAATTCAACTTTCCAACAATCTCTCCCTTTGTCATTTATGGCAACAAAGGAATGTGGCCAAGTTTCTCAAAATGACTTAACACAAAAAATGATTGTATATCATAACATCTTATTGATATATACATATACTTCTCCATATTTAGACATTCTATATTAATCCCCCTTTGGCATTAATGACAAAGGAATACTAAAACTTGTAAGTCTTCTACATACTTACTCCATGTAAACTTCAGGGTACACAATCTAAAGAGATTGGATCTCTTTCTGCTAGAATACTTTCATTGCATCAACTATCTGTAGATGCGCGCATAGGGCATATGTTAGTTTCTCCATTTTCATCATATCCATGCATGGACCTTGATCATATGTTACAATGGTGGAATCAATATATTAGATGTTCTCTTTTAAGACTGCTAGAGATGGTGCAAGTGCATTTCTCAACTGAGTTTGCCTTATTCTTATCTTGCTGATCTCCAACTTAGCTTTGTCAATCTTGTCTAACTGCCCTTGATAAACATTGTTGCAGATGTTCATGTCTTGCGTGGATGTTTCAACTGATTTCCTAATGTTTTCCACCATGATCTCTGCCTCTTCTACCTTTTTAATGTGCTCAGAGGTGAACTTCAGTCTGTCCATGCAGTTTGCTATGACTTTCTTTCCCTTAGCTACCAACTCTTTCAATATGGATTGCCCAATCTTTAAGGATTTTAGGTCTAAGGTAAAATTCTTTACCAATTCATTTAATCTCTCCTTCTTATATTCATCTTCTACAATTTTAGTAGCAGAGTCTACTAACCTTGTAAAGTGTGATTTAAATTTTGTTAAGATGTTGTCCACATCTTCAACAGATTGAACTTTGGCTACTTTCTTGTTAGCAAGCACTAAGTCATTCAATATGTTTACTGAATCCAAAAAGTGAGGGTTCCTCATAACTTGTTTCTCCTTTTCTTTTTCCATAGCAAGAACACTGATCTTGATTAGGTCTTCTTCTCCCCATGCATCCAGACTTGTTGAATCAGGAGTTAACCTTGACAACAATGAAGTAGATGGTTGAGTGGATGGTGAGAATATAGTATTTTGACTGGTATCCATACATTCAATCTTTACTCGTATCTCTTTTTTTGGTGTCTCATCACCTTTTTCTTCATTCAAGTCAATTGGATCATTGGAGGGAAATTCATCTTGTTGTGCAGATGTATCGTCAGTGCACATTTCTTCAGTGCTTACAAATGCTTTATCAACTTTGTCCATATCTTTTTCAGATGATGTCATGGATATCTTCATATTATCAGAGACTATAGTATCTTTTGAGTCTTTTTCTGTATCATAAGTTATTGTTACTGTGGGTGCTGAAACCTATGGACCTATTGTAGGTGTATACTAAATTAATGCTTCTGTAGCCTATTTAGGAGGATCTGGAGTTACCTTTGTTGTAGGCATCATTGATGGATACATGTGTCTATCCATAAACACTTGTGCAAATGACTTTTCAGTCTCTTTACCTATCTGCTCATACTCCTTTTTCATAATATGTAAGGTCCTTGTCTTGGTTCTGAGATGAGGCTTCACCAGATCTAATGAAATATCCTTTTCATCATGTCCACATATAGGGAGAAGAGTATCCAATGTTTCTTCTCTAATCCTCATGTCTTCCTCTATTGCATGTTTTTTCATGATCTCTAGTATGTTCCATAAGTTATCCGCTATCACTATTTTGAGTTCAAGAACAGACTTCTTAAACTTGATCATATGAGATATGATCATAGAATGTATCTCAATCTTATCCATCTCTTGATACTTGTCATAGACTTTAGAAAGTGTATCTAATCTCCCTTCATTTACAATCCTGTTCTTCAAAACATTTAGAGTAGGTCTAAGTCCTACCTCAAGAGGAGCTTGAGTATTCCTTGCTTTGCTCTGAGTGTTCCTTGAGGATGGGTGATTTGTGGGTGCCTATTTTCTTCCTCTAGTCTTCTTGCTTGGTATAGAAGGTGGAGATGAGTCTAGATCAATAGTGGTAGAGGGCGCAGAGGTGCTCTCTACTTTCTTCTTCTTTTGGATCTCTTCAGTCTTCTCAAGTTCTTTTGCTATCTTGGCTTCTCTAGCTTTGTCAAGATCTTCTTGAGTGATTCCATGAACTTTTAGAATGATGGATGTGATCTTTGATGCCTTTCTTTTATTATCAACACTGTGTAATATAGTATCCACTTCATTGGTCTTCTCTCTGTAAGTGCTCCACCTTGGCTCATTAGGTTCTTTGGGCACAGACAATAGAACTTGTGCATATCCTTCTAACACATGTTCTTCTACTTCATAACCAAGAGGATGAATCTATTTGGTTCTAGGTTTGATAGCCTCCATGCAAGTGCAATCTGTTTCTATCATGAAACATATGGTATCCTTATATTTTTCAACTATCTTCTCAGATAATCTAAACCTTTTCTACATCTTGATCCTAAATGTCTTGATATCCATATCCATGGCGTCCCTTACACTTCTCTCAAAAGTGGCCTTAAGAGAAATCTGAGACATTGTGGGTTTGCTCCTAACTAGGTAAAGGTTTGCAACCTTTCCAACAATATGGAAATATAAGTAGATGGTCAAAGATCCAAACTTGAATGTCTTGCTCTTGTCATTCTTGATAATTTGAATGTTGTCAATCAGTTGGGTGCGCAAGATCTCACATAGGTTGTATTGAGTGTTATCCTTCACCATTCTGATAGCTGCTAGGACTATTGCTATAGAGACACTATTCAACCTGCTTGCTTGCGTAAACTTATACCCAAGTATCATTTTTAGAATTTTTATACCATCTTCCTTGATAGGGTCAACTATCATCCCACGCTTGTCACTTCTAGATAGGAAAACTTGTTCAATTTTCTTCTTGACATCCTTGCCAGTAGGAAAATTTGGTCCAGTCTTAGGGAGTCTAGTTAATTCATGGATTAGGTCTATAGTGATGCAAATAGGAACCTCACCAATCTAGTAAAGATCATCATGTATTTTTCTTAGCAAAATCTTCACCCATTCTGGCTCATCAAACTCATGCACATTAGAGTATTCGAAGATAGGGTTATCAATCAAGTGCATGAACTCATCCTTGAATGTATAGTCAGGTTTCATCATAGATCCCATATGAGTGGCTATGCTAATATCTCCTACTATTTCCTTCTTATAGTAAATATATGCACAGATATCTTCTACGTGAACAACACCTAGTGGGGTTTTGGAGAAATCTCCTTCCACATCATCCAATATGGATTTGAATGGATGTTTCTTAAATACAAATCTCTTCCTCTCTACAATATCAAATAATACTGGGGTCACCATACTTACTTGGAACTTTCTTAAGTAGGGTTTCATGAAATTTTGAAACGGCGCAACTCCTAGGGTTCTGTTCCAAACTTCTTAACCATTCTTTAACTGCCAAATCTATTATCCTTCCATGCTTTGATGCTCAGTGCTCCAGTGCTCTCCAAATTTTTTGATCTCGAATGCAAGTGTGAAGAAGATCAAACATTTACATTCTTTTATAAAATCTACTGCATTTAATGTTTGCAACCATATGCAAATTACTCAGAGAATTTGCAACTTTGATCCTGATGCATTTGAGACAATGCTCGTATGCATACTGCAATATTATGTGCTTATAATCATGAATCCATAGGCGCATACTTGGAGGTGAGTATACCAACTGCGTAGGGGTCCTGAGCTAGAATAGCTCCCCCTAAGACCAAGAAGGTATATTCAAGTAGAAATATAGGGTGGGTCCACTGTGGATGCATCAACTACTTTGTCGACATCATTGTCCTTCTTTAAACCTACCCAAATTTTGCTTGAATCTTCTTTTTCTTGAACAAACTTTACTTCTCCTTCTTCAAATAGTGATTTCTTAGGATCCTCTTTCTTTTGAGTTTTGGATCTACAAAACCTTGAGATGTGTCCAGACTTTCCACATATGTGACAAATGATAGGAGATTTGATGTTTTTGTTCATCATGCTGCATTGCTTTGCTATGTCCATTGTAGTTACATATCTGACATGTAGTGTTATGCAAATTTCTTTGAGGTTGATTTCTCTGGTTGTTTTGATTAATTCTTCTTTGATTTGTTCTGTAATGTATAGCCCTATGACCAAACTTATTACAGGAGAAACAATAACCATGGAAAGGTCTTACCTTTTTGCAATCTCTTTCCAAATGACCATGTTTGTTACATGCATAACAAGTTCTATTAACTTGCTTGATTTCCCCTTTAGGTGGATCTATTTTAATCTCTACAAGATTTTCAACTTTCTTTGCTTCTAAAGATGCTTCATGTGCTTTCTTTCTTTCTTTCTTGTAATGAGTTGATTTCAATTTGTGCTACACTATATCCAAGACCAGAAGTGTCACCTTTTTTCTTTTGTGCATTAAGCTGAGATTGAACTGAAATAGAAATTTTGCAGAGTTTATCAATCTTATCCTTTGCTTCTATTAATTCAGATTCCAACTTCTTTATGTTTTCCAATTCCACGACTTTCATGTTTGCTTTCAAGAGTTCATCATCTAGTTGTTTGCTTTCTTTGATCTTTTCTTCAATAGAAATTTGGCTGTATGTGAGCTGTTCATCTAGATTTTCAATTTTATCTTTCAGAGACATATTCTCTTCATTGAGATTTTTGATCATTTTCCCTAAATCACTTGTAGAACAATCTTTCAAATCTCTTCTTAATTTCTTGATAAGCATTTGTGAGCCATCAAATTTAAGTCTAAGTTCTTCATTTTCTTTTTTGGATCTATAAAGATCTTCAAGAGCTACTTCAAGATTCTTTTTCAAATGTTTTTCTTCTGTTGAGTCCATGATCTCCTCAAGTGGTTAAACTTATTTGCTGAGGACCAGAGCTGTGATACCAATTGTTAGAAACACCGAGAGGGGGGGTGAATCAGTGTTTGTCTATTAATTTCTTTTCAACAAATTAAACATAAATCAAACATACATTGAATGATGCTTAACATAAGAACTCATAACACATGATATGATTACGGGGAAACCTTGATCAGAGGAAAACCCCGATGGGATTTAGCACCCACAAATATTGTACTAGTATAATGAACCTGCTAAAGTTCCTTTGCCTTGTTAGAAGCAGTCTTTACAATATGAGTACAATGACCTAGTTAAAGGTCTGACCCTATTAGGAGTCTTTTACAAAACCCTATTAAAGGTATATGGCTCAATTTCTAGGCTCACTACCTAATAGGATGAAGGCTACAACCTTTTGAAAGTTGATATACACTATATCAAAAGTGAACTGTTGTGATGACATTGTTGTCTGATCAGTTCCATGTATATGTGAATGCTCTTACTCTCTTAAAGAGCTATATAATATACTGAATTCATAATACTTCTCTTCTATGTCTTCCTCTTACATAATAATTGACACTTGTAACATAAGTTTACATTACATACTTATATGTTCATATTCGAATAGACGCGACCCAAAACAAGACTCTAGTCGGCCCTAAAACAAAATACACAATGCTTTCGATCAAGTCGGCTCAAGCATGTTTACAACAATGCTAATTACATTACTACAAACATATAATCAAAGGTACTTAGCCATTACATAACAAAATAATTCACACTAATCAAAACACTAGTAGGCTTCCATGCTCTGTCTTCTAGATTGCTGGTCTACTGATCTACCTGTAACTGTGTCGTACTATTATTCCATACTATGTGTATCTGGATGTAGCATGTACACATGTCATATAACATATAGTTGAATGTGCATGTGCTGACTTGATCTCTCACACGTGTGCTGATGTGTTGATCGTTGAATATCTCTGTTTGCCCTATTTTCCATACTTAGTCATTTTGTCTTTCATGACAGAAACTAAACATGACTTTGTTGCCATGATTGCAACATGAAATGTGTCATGCATCCTCAGGAAGTGTTAGAATTTAATCTTTACTTGTACTAATGTAAATTGGAGATTTCTATGGAATCCCTACACCTATTTTCTCCTCTTGTGAGGATAATTCATTTTATGTATTTTCTTATTTAGATTCCTCCTTAAGAGGAAATAACACAAGTGGCACACACTTTATGAAATGTGGCATACATAGATATGGGAGATACCATGCAACTCCTTTCTCACATCTCTATTAAAGATATTTCTCTCCTTCTCTCCTTAGACTTTTTTAGGTTAATTACTTCTTAAATGCTATTGTATGAGCTTGGCTCTCTCTCTCTCTCTCTCTCTCTCTCTCTCTCTCTCAAGCATTTTTTCCCATTCTTTATATCACGGTGGTTTTTTCATGCTTTTCCTCCTTCAAAATATTGTCTCCTTTGTTTCTTTTCTCATTGGTGAATGCTCCTAGTTTTGTGCTAATTCATGGTAAATATCCTATCTCCTGCTCATTGAATTAAACAATTTCCTGTCTCTCTCTTATTTCTATTATTATTTTAACATGGTATCAGAGAAGGTTGGTTTAATCTTTGATTGAGTTTACATGTGAAGGAGCTACCATATCTTGGAGCACTCCAATATCAGAGACTCTTGAGAGAGTGTTGAGAAAAAAAAATTAAATTTTTTTTTGGGTTTGGCGGTAAACCGCCAAACCCAATTTATCTTTTGCATACATTATTGGTTTATCTATTGGATATAGTACTAACTTGTTTTGTGTAGGTTTGGAGACATTTCAATCTTGGCTCTGTTCATCATCATTTTTTTTTCAAATCTGAGCTCTAATATATTTAATATTTTCATTGAATATCTTTAATCTAACTCTATTTGCAGGTTTATACTCTATTCAATCTTTTCTCACCCTTCTTTTTTCAGCAGCTCTATCGCTTTTCTATATATCTATATATCTAACATTTTTATTTTTTGCAGGCATATTCTCTATGATATCTCTAGTTTTTTTTTTCTTTTTATATCTCCATCTGTTGTTTTTTATTTCATTTATCTACCTACAACTCTCTTTTTTAAAAAACATCTATTGTCATACACAGTCATTTTGTATTCATTTTTTTGGATATATAAGAGCTAATATAGAAAATCTATGATCTGGGTTTTGTGTAGAACCCTCTTATTTAGCTAACTCGTAAGAAGATTCCCAATTTTTGCCATCGTTTAAGAGTAATAGAAGGTTATTTTAAAATATTTTTTTATCACATATGTGTGTTTCTGGTTTCTAAATGTTTTTAAAGTTAAATCTCTGTCAAATTTTATCTTATGTTTCTTATATCTCATTCTACCTAATTTGTTTGCTGGTCACTTTAACCCTGCACTGCCTTAATTCTCCTACTCACCCCACGCTGCCTTCTCCTTGGTCTCCAGCACAACATCTTCACTTGCTATCCTTGGTAGCCCCTTCCTACTTTTCTCCTCCTCCTTGCTGCTCACGTGACATTCTAGTTTTTCCTCTTACCACTACGTGGATCCATATTGTGGATGGACTATTGGAAGATTTAAATATATTTGCCCCAGCTTATTATTGTTGGCTCCTTTTTTTTCCTATGTTCGGTGATTAATCTTTTTGAACAGGTTTTCTTAGTTATGCGGAAATAATCTGTATGTTTCATCCTTGCTAATCAACGCAAGAAGGCACTCTACAGGCACTGTAAGTTCAAACCTTGGGTCGTGGCATCTCCAGTATTGGCGGCAGCTTCAAGACATAGCGAACCTCATTATCATTACCTACCATTAATTTGGAGGGCATTACTAATTAAATCAGATTCTCAAACCTGCTACCTTGCTGCCCAGCTCTGCTATTCAATCGCAGGCAGCTCCTTGGTAAAATGTTTTTTAATTACTAATTCATTCTCTTTCTGCCAGTGCATGTTTAAATCTATCTGCATATGCTTTATTCTTCTACTATCTCTGTAAACGTTTAAAAGGAATCTTCAGTTTCTTTTTTTTTATAATTATATTGCTGCAGGATATCCATTATAACAATTTTCTGGCTCTTACATGATAAAAACTGCAAGTTATTCATCTTTTGTCAGGCTCATTTTCCTATTGGAGGTCATACATTTTTTCTGTGCACGAGAATCATAATAATTTTTTTTATCAAATCTGCAGGCTATTTTCTATTCTAACATTTTTATTGCAGGCAATCATTATTTTATTTGTTGCATTATTATAATCAATTTTTTGCAGGGTCTATTCTTTGCTTAACTTTTTGTCTAATCTTTTAAATTTAACCTTTTTAATCATCAATTTAAGTTTAATCGTTAAAATTAATTTTAATTTCTTTACCAAAAAGTTAAACTGTTTTACATTTTTACTCACTTCATATTTCCTAATATCGTTTTAAACCCACTTCTAGTTTATCTATATAAACTTAATTCAATTGTTAATTTACTATTTAATTGCCATTAAAATTTGTTTCATCACTTTAACAAAATTTAATTTTATTTGTTCATTTAATTTTTTCTAGCATACTGTTATTTACTAATCGCGTTAAATTAGTTTTTTAAATTCATCTTTATATCTTGCAACTTGTATTTAACTTTATTTCAATTAATTTTGATAATTTATCATGACAACACTAATGCTGGATCTTAAACTTACAAGTTCAAATTATTCTACTTGGAGGTCGTACATGTCTGATTTTTTAAAATTTCGACACCGTTTGTCTATTGTGTCTTCACCTAATTTGAAACTGACTTCCACCACTCCTCAGGCTGACCAGGATTCTTGGTAGTTGAAAGATGAGGAAGCATTTGGTCTAACTGGTTTCTCACTAAATCCAAACTTATATCACCTTATCGCCGATTGTACTGAGGCTCATCAGGCTTGGCATGTCCTGGAGAATACATTTGAAACTCACCAAACCTCTACTCCACCCTGTGACATTATGTATCCTTTGAATAACTTTCCTATTTGGGATGACCCTTGTGATGATGTTTGCCTTGGGGATGATCCCCTCACTATCTATTTTTCTCATCGAGCTAACATATTGCAGGTTGATGATGTTACGAATACTTATTCTGCTTTGGATAATATTTTAGATCACGAAGATGAAATTATTGATACATTTCTCAATGTCACTTTGCCCCCATGTATTACTAGATATGATGTTCCTATTTGCTCCAAAGTCAATTATGAATTTCATGACACTCAAATGGTTATCATGGAGGACCAACCTCCTTCTCTAAACTATAATCCTCTTGATGATATTATTAATGGTGATTGTCCTACTTCTATTCTTTATTATGTATCTAGTAATGAATCCATTTGG
>MU226713.1:306724-334885 GCA_018584345.1 Thuja plicata | reverse complement strand
AAATCCCAATAATGGGAGATCCCCTCATGGTTCTTGTTTCTTTGTAGATTCAGGTGATTCTTCTTGGACAAGTACCAACGAACAATCTCAAGATTTGGGCCTATATCCACAAACACCTACACTCTTTAATTATGAAAATCAAAGGAATCCTATTTCAAGATGCAACCACTTATCATTGCACTATCACCTAATAGCAACACAAAGTGAAGAAAAACAAGTTTTCCTCCTCTACTACAAGACGGATAATCCAGTTGCAGATTTTTGTAAAAACCCAAGTAAAGATTAAAGGGGGGTGTTAGAATTTAATCTTTACTTGTACTAATGTAAGTAGGAGATTCCTATTGAATCCCTACACCTATTTTTTCCTCTTGTGAGGATAATTCATTTTATGTATTTTCTTAATTAGATTCCTCCTTAAGAGGAAATAACACAAGTGGCACACACTTTATGAAATGTGGCATACATAGATATGGGAGTTACCATGCAACTCCTTTCTCACATCTCTATTAAAGATATGTCTCTCCTTCTCTCCTTAGACTTTTTTAGGTTAATTTATTCTTCTCAAATGCTATTGTATGAGCTTGGCTCTCTCTCTCTCTCTTAGGCATTTTTGCCCATTCTTATATCATGGGGGTTTTTTCATGCTTTTCCCCGTTCAAAATCTTGTCTCCTTTGTTTCTTTTCTCATTGGTGAATGCTCCTAGTTTTGTGCTAATTCATGTTAAATCTCCTATCTCTTGCTCATTGAATTAAACAATTTACTATCTTTCTCTTATTTTTGTTATTATTTTAACAGGAAGTCAACTTGCCAACAATTTTCACATGTTCCCCAATCGATATCTCATAGAAATCATAAGGTCTCATTTTACTTGCACTCCAATTAGGCCGCTTCAAAGAGTTTTCAGGGGTACTCACCTTGCCTTAGAGAAAATTTTAAATTGGTCACTCCAAATTTGTGCCAAATTTGAGAATACCAACACAAAGGATGATGAGTCCTCTGAGGTAAATCAGTTCATAAATAGATCAATGTTTGGCAGTTTACTATATTAGACTCATAATAGACAAGATATCATTAACACAGTGTACTTCACAATCTACTGGTTTCTTGGTACATTCTTCTTGGGTAGAAGATTGGTTTCTTGGATAAGCTAGAAAAAATGTACTTCATAATATAATGCAAAGGAAGAGTATGTTGCTACTACTATTAACTGCACCCAAGTAGTGTGGATGAAGCAAATTTTGTTAGATATTAGAATTGTCCTTGATGAACCCATTATCATGTATTGTGATAATTCAAGTTGCATAAATATTTCAAAGAACCCAGTGCAACACTCAAAGACAAATCACATTTAAATCAAGTTCCATTTTATAATAAAGAAAGTGAATGAGAAGGAGGTAAAATTAGAGTACATACCTACTGTAAAGAAGAAAATATGGATAGGGTTTAAAAAATGGATATTTCCTCATAAAAGTTACCCTGTGCACATATTATCCATCTTACATTTAATTTGAATTGATAAGGGGTGTAAATATGGAAATGTTTGTAAAGGAAAATATAATAAAATACTTACCTCCAAAAAAGAATCTACTAAAAACCTTGTCAGACGGTCTCAAAAACTATTGATTTCAGCAACTCTAAACCAAAAATGTGAGATCTACAAAACCCAAAAATAGTTTTTCGATGTGGATAAATTCCAATTTTGACCCTCAAGTTAGTGTCACCATTGACCCAAAATTTTGTATTCCAACCTAGGGCAGAATCAACCTCCAATTCCAACCTAGGGCATAATAGACCTCTAAAATCTCTGACAAAAAATCTATTTTAGGATCCCAATAGTTTTCCGAAAAGGGTATCCCGATCTACACTCTAATTTGTTGTTTCAAACTTGTACCTACAAGAAAAATGGATTTTTTTTGTTGGGGGGAGGGGTTTGCCTTAGTGAAACCCCGATTTTGGAATTAACCTTATAATTGAATTGAAATTGCATAAATCAACAAAGTAAATAAAAAGATTCACCTTGCTTGTATATAAACCCTCATGAAAGATTCAAATCCATGAATCCACAAGTATGTATGCACCAAATCAATGTAGAATGTAGGATGTCTCAAATCAATTTCTTGTAGATCTTCAACACCAATCTTAAATTCATCTAGGAATAGGAGAAAGTTTGCATGAATGTGGATGGAGAAATTTTCAACAAGAGGGCTCCATAGAGCTTGAATCCTTCAATGGATACCAATGCATCTCCTTGATGAATTGGATGCTTGAATTCTTGAATTATTGAGAGTAGATGCTTGCTTCAATAGATCATGCATAGAGTTGTCTTTCAAATGTATATTTCACTTCTTCAAGTCTTAGAGAAAATGAGAAGAGAAGGCTTCCTTATATACAAATCTAGGGCACAATCTTCTAGAGAGGCCTACATAGGAGAATTAAATTCCCATTAGACCTATATCCCTAAAAGTGGACCTATATTAAATATATTTTAATATTCATCATTTTAGAACCCAAAACAACTAACCTGGAAGCGAGAAATGAACTTTTCTGAAGCCTGACATCCAAAAACCTAGGAAACTTGAAATCTAGACCCTGGGCCAGAAAAAAGGTCGATTCTGACATAGGTCAAGGTCAAGTTAGACCTTGACCTAGGTCAAGGTCTACCTTGACCTAGGTCAAGGTTGAGAACTTGACCTAGAAAGGTTGATTTTGACCCTGAGGTGAAAAATCTTAGTTTTGTAGTTTAGGATGTCAGAAATAGGCCAGAGAAAGGTGAGAAATGGGGTAGAATAGGGGAGAAATCCAAATCCAACTCAAAGACCCATTCAAGGAGCTTGATATGACCCCAAACCACTTACTTGGAAGGCTAAACAAGTCCACAATGGAATTTCTTCCATTTTCCCACTATATATTTAGCCCCCACTTTAGCAAGAGTATGGACTCGATGCAAACTCTTGGTAAAGGAGATCATGAAGAAAAGATAATCTTATTGAAATAAAAAGGGACAAAGGAATCCTCAAGCCCCTAGGGACTTAAGTCTTTATCAACCCTAAGATCATGATAAGAGAGACATCACCAGTCAGAGAGAGAGAGAGAGAGAGAGAGAGAGAGAGGTTAGCTCGCCCAGTAAGATGTGTCTATCTCACTATGAACAACAAAAGGATAGGATGGCCCAACAAGCAAGCACTTGATAGTCACCCCATAAAGTTGTGTGCCTTCTGGAAACTTTCTGCATGTATGTAGTGCATCTTATGATGGCTTTTATGAAGTACCCATGGATCCATATCCTCATATTACCATGGAATAGATTTGTAAAATGCGTATCTCTTTAGGATTTACCAACTTATGTGTGTTACCTTCAAAGGCTTTAGCATATTGAATTGTAATTTAATGTGTATCCTTTCAGGATTTAGCAACTTATGTGCATTACCTTAAGAGGATTTAGCATGCTACAAAACAAAAGGGTAGAAAAAATGTATAATATAGAACAAGGGGGGCCATATATATGCCCCCTCCTTAAGATGGAAAAATACATATTGTTTTGTCACGTTAAGGAAAGAAAAGAAAAAGGATAAAGGCTTCTTCAACAACAAGACAATATCTATAGACAAAACTCAGTCCAATCCAAGAAGGTCACAGTTCCTATAAGGCCATGGAAGGGACGAATACAAAGAGATATCATGCAAGAAGTGAAAAAGTAACTCTTGTGAGGGATAGCACACTATTCAGTTTCCAAGGTGAGAGATTTATCAACCATGGAAACCTAATGAAATAGGTTATTGTCAAGGATATAGATCCTCAATGTAAACCAAAATTTTCATGTATGATTGGATATCACATAATAGATAGATACTGCTTAGCCAAGGGAAAAGTGGATCCCGGAAAGATAGAAAAGAAGGAGATGGCATCCTTGCCCCCCAAGCATAGGGACAAGGATAAAAGGGTACCTATTATATCACTCACAACATTATGCAAGACAACAATCCCCCGAGGATTAGGCTAACATTGATTAAATAATATAGACTTCCATAATAGGAACATAAATGTTATTTAGAGAAAATAGGACTGAAATACAACTCATTTCCACATGATATATAAATAACTTTACTATCAATGAGCTGCCTAATATTATAATTTAAAGCTTGACATTCATTAGTAGAGTGATCATGAAATCTATGATACAAATAAAAAGGAAGAGTCTTCAAGTGTGGACTACGTTTATTTTTGCGTTTAGTTCTAGTAATCATCTTAGCACGAAGGAGTTTACGCAAAAAAACTTCTTGGTCAGATTCCTTCATATGGTCATCACGTTTTGAAGTGTTATTTGAGATGTTTTTATTTATGTGTTGTTGAGGATTAAATCCCAATCCATAAGAATGCTCATGCCCCCCACTCTGTAAGGGCATTTGAATTTGTGGTTTATGCTTACCACATCCTTGACCATGGAATCCTTGTTTAACTAGTAAATGATAACTAGGACCATAGCAAGAAGCCATATCAGAAGGATTCAATGGAACTTCAATAGTCAATATGTCATCACTAGTAGGTTTGATAGATTCATAGTCAGTAGAAGAAATGACAAATTTATTATGAAGGGAATGAGAAGTAGAAGCAAAAGCTCATTGTTCAAACTCTCTTTGTTGCTTCATAAAATAAAGATTAGAAACCATACACTCTCCAATAAAGGTATGATTAAAATCAAAGGTTCCCCAATCATCTCTAGGAAGAGCATTAGAGGAAGAAGGATTACTATTAGGAATAGGAGTATTGTGGGTTTGAATATTCAAACAAGGATTTGGCGCATCATCTGCATGAAGTGTATACACCATGTTGTTGTGAATAAACTTGACTTTACAGGGAAGAGTGGAAGGAACAAAATGCATCTCATGCAACCAAGCTCTACCCAAAAGGAGGTTATAATTAAGAGGTCCAGGAATAACATGAAAAGGAGTATTGAGGATGACCAGACCTAATTTGATAGGTAAGGTAAATATGCCCAAAGTATTCTTATCAATGTTATCAAATCCACGTATAGGAGCATTATCAAGTTGAATAATTGAAAGATCGGCTTTAATCGCTTTGATCATGTCCATGCTAAAAATATTAAGCCTAGATCCATTATCAATCAAGGTCCTACGAATGATACTCTTATTGATAGTAACAAAAACTATAAGAGAATCATATTGATTTTGAACTTCTTTAGAGGGTAAATCCTTTCGAGTGAATACAATGTCAGGAGGACCCAGGGTAGCATGCATACAATATAAGAAAGCATTGATTTTATCTTGATTAGGAGGTGGGGTGGAAAGTGTTTCTAGAGATTTTTTAAAGGCTTCATGGTAGGTAGGTTAAGTTTGAAGAAGTTCCTATAAAGAAATCTTGGCAGGGGTATTGTGCAGTTGGTTTATCAAATCATACTGCTTTCTAGGAAGAAGGGGTTAACGAGGAAGAATGGGTTGAGAAGGTGGTAAAGAAGTATGAACCATCGGATTAGGTTGATGGTTTTTCCTTTTATGATGGTTGTGAGATAATGATCTTGATAATTGAAAGACTCTAAAGACTCCATAGGTTTTCCTTTGATATTAATTTGAAGACAACCTTTAATAGTCGACAACGATTTTGGATAAACCATGTTAGTTGTTTCAACACTACAAATAGGTTTACAAGAAGGACGCAAAGAAGATATCCTAGGAGGAGCTGATGTAGGATCTTGGTTCTCCATAAGATCATCACTAAGAGGGAGAGCATGAAGTGAATTGATATCATTCTCTGCTAATGCCTCATCACTAGAAGGAATCCCAATTGGAGGTAAAGCATCTATAATGTTTTCTTCTTTCTCTAAAATGTTTGCATAAGGGGAGTGTGTTTTATAAAAAGAGTCACCATCATGTATGAATATGTCATCCATTAATAAATCACCCTCTTGTATCAAAGCATATTTACAAGGAGGGGAGAAATCAATGTCTTTATCCAAGGGTTCATCCCAAAAAGTAGAATCATCCACAATGGCTAAATGAGGAAGAGAGTAATCAACATCCATATCAAAAGGTTCATCCCAAATATGAGGATTATAATCCCTATCAATAAAGCACCTTGTAGGAGCACCATAAATCATTAAAGCTTAAACCCTAAAGGGGAAAGAAGGTAAATTATATTCTAAAGTAGGCTAATAGAAAAGACATATTAGGGGATCTATCATCTTTCACAACAAAAGTCTCATCAAAGTATTCAAAATGAAAATCATACATGTTGAATACAAAGTAACATTACAAGAAAGAAAAATGTAAATGATTTTCTATTTTTAAAGAAATTTTGTAATTTTTTTAAAATTTTGAAATATAAATTCAAGAGCATAAAAAGAAATGCATGTAAGATCTAATCATAAAATGTAAATCTAACACTAAAAAGAAAGAACTGTCTATCGCGGGTTCACCAAAATGTAAAGAAGAAAATATGGATAGGGTTGAGAACAATGGAGATTTGCTCATAAAAGTGACCCTATGCACATATTATCCATCTTATATTTTATTGTAATTGGTAAGGGGCGTAAATCTAGAAATGTTTGTAAAGTAAAATAGAATAAAATACTTACCTCCAAAAAAGAACCTACTAAAAACCCTGTGAGACAGTCTAAGAAACTATTGATTTATGTGTGTCTGAACCAAAACCGTAAGATCTACAAAACCCAGAAATTGTTTTCTGATATTGCTCAGTACTGATTTTGACCCTCAAGTCAATGTCACCATTGACCCAGAATTTTTGATTCCAACCTAGGGCAGAATCGACCTCTAATTTTGACCTAAGGCAGAATCGACCTCTAAAATCTCTGACAGAAAATCTATTTTTGGATCCTGATAGTTTTCCAAAAAGGGTATCCAGATCTACACTCCAATTTATTCTTCTGAACCTATACCTACAAGAAAAATGGATTTGTTTGTTGGGGGGAGGGGTTTTCCTTAGACAAACCCCAGTTTTTGAATTAACCTTATAATTGAATTGAAATTGCATAAATAAACAATTTCACCTTGCTTGTATAGAAACCCTCATGGCAGATTTGAATCCATGGATCCAAAAGTATGTATGCACCAAATGGATGTATAATGTAGAACGTAGGATGTAGGATGTCTCAAATCAATTTCTTGTAGATCTTCAACACCAATCTTAAATGGATCTTGGAATAGGAAGAAGTTTGCATGAAGGTGGATGGAGAAATTTTCAATAAGAGGGTTCCATAGAGCTTGAATCCCTCAATGGCTACCAATGGATCTCCTTGATGAATTGGATTCTTGAATTCTTTAATCCTTGAGAGAAGATGCTTGCTTCAATAGATCATGCATAGAGTTTTCTGTCACCTTTAGATTTTACTTCTTCAAGTCTTAGAGAAAATGAGAGGAGAAGGATTCCTTATATACAAATCTACAACATGATCTTCTAGAGAGGCCTACATAGGAGAATTAAATTCCCATTAGACCTATCCCCCTAGAAGTGGACCTATATTAAATATAATTTAAGAGTCATCATTTTGGAACCCAAAATAGCTGACCCAGTAGCGGGAAATGAACTTTTTCGAAGCTCGACATTCAGAAACTTGGGAAACTTGAAATCTGGACCTTCGGCAAGAAAAAGGTCAATTCTAACCTAGGTCAAGGTCAAGGTTGACCTTGGCCTAGGTCAATGTTGAGGTCAAACTTGAACTAGAAAGGTTTATTTTTACCCTGAGGTTAAAAATCTCATTTTTTCATTTTAGGATGTCAGAAACAAGTAGGAGAAAAGTGGGAAATGGGGAAGAACAGGGGAGAAAGCTAGTTCCAAGTTAGAGACCCATTCAAGGCACTTGACATGACCTCAAACCACTTACTCAGAAGGATAAAAAAGTACACAATGGAACTGCTTCCATTTTCCAACTATACACCTACCAAGCAACAAATTATTGAAATCTTCATAAAGTCATTGCCTAAGGATACATTTAAATAGCTTAGAGGAAAGCTGGCGGTGATTAACCCTCCTAATAAAAAATGAAGATGTAGGGAGTTGCATTAGTGTAGTGGATCTAATTATCTTATCTTGTGATTTGGATTGATGTCAGGCGGCTGCTGCTCAGGGGGAATAGTCAGTTTTTATTTTTAGGTTAGTTTTTTTTGGTCTCATGGGGAGTAGAAACATATATTTTGAGAGAAAGGTCATTATGCCTTTCCCATTGATTACAAAGCGGTAGAAGAGATTCAGCTAAGGAGAAGTTTACATATCTAAGGGGGAGAAGAGATAGAAAGATCCTATGAGAAGATGAGTTAGAGAATCTAAAAGATAATGGTGAATATTGTGGATATTGTTGGTAGTACTATTGATGGTGGATCTCATAGGGAGATTGTGTTGGTTTTTTATTTCAATATTAATTTTTCACATAATGTTTCCATCAATGGAAAAAGGGGAGATTTTGGTAAAATTGGATGTGTTTTCATTGATGTCAACATACCAGTGAGATTGATTAGAAGAATTGAACTTTTTATGCAAACATATCTATTGACAATTTAGTCACTAGTGTAGGATGTTCAGAGGTTTCGTGAGGTATGAGTATATCAGATAAATGGTTTTGCATGCAAAGGGATATTGTAAAGGGTCTGTAATTTGTGTATGTAAATTTACAGAGATGTGCATCAATATTTGAATGTGCTATGAGGTCAAGTGTTGAGACTAACAAACAATGTGGAAGAAAAAGATGATAAAGTGATAGAAAAAGGTTTAGTATGCACTCCCAATTTGATATTTTTCTTTGTGAAACTAGGAGTGTGTTTGCAACATACTCAAGTTTCCTCAATTTAAATTAATCATGGTATAGAATTTTGCAAGGCATTTTTCATATGTTATAGTTGTTGATGACATTCTTCTTAAGGTTCAACATAAGAGATATTGGTAAATCTGACGGTATGGATGGGTTCAAATGTTTTACTGATATTGATGATTCTTATGAATGTTCTTGGCTTATGTTCTTGATAAGCTGGTAGTCCACATGGATTGAAATGATCATATTGGAGGATTTTTTAGTCGGTGGTATATTGTCTTGTATTCTTGACTAACTTGATTAATAAATCATATGGTGTAAGTTTGAGGTGTGAGTTTTAGATGAGATATGAACTTGGGGTGGTTGATAAGGATTTTGGTTGTGTTTTGGTGGTCAAAGATGGATTCAAATCCTGAGTTTTGGCATGAGGATTTCAAGTTTGAAATTTGGGTTGTACCAACCTTGTCTATTTGTCAAGGTTGATGATATAAATCAAATCTAGGGTTTTTGTGGAGGTGTGCAAATGTGAGATTTCTTGGAAAGAAATTGGTAGTTTAATTAGAGTTCATTTTTTCAAAAACAAGTGTAAGAGAAAGGGTTGAGTAGAGGTTTAAATTCACACAACTCTCAGATCATTGTAATGATCTTGTAAGGAAGTCTGCCTTCCTTTCTTTGTGTTGTAGCCGTTGACATTTGGGTAGTGAGCTCTAGGAGATGTGCATGAATTAATGTACATTCCCTCATACTTTTAATAATTATATACTTCTAACAAGTTATTTTCTTATTGTGGCTAATCAATCCCACCATTGTTTTTCCCCGAACAAGATTTCCATGATAAAATCCATGTGTCGAAGCATTGTGGATGTGTTTTAAATATTTGTATGCACATTTATTTTACTTGGATTAGAAATAATCATTTAAATCTTCAAAGGGTAGTATAAGTTTTTAAGATTAGGATCAACTAATTCACCCCCCCCCTCTTATTTCTTCACTGGCTTATTTCCTATATGGGCCTCTCCCTAATGACTTGATAAAAACTTTGAAACACAAATAGGCCTATATATAATCTTGAAATGATATCTATCAAATTGGTTTTAACATTTTGATGTAAAATAAATCAGATTGTGAACTATGTGTATGTGATCTAGGCTACTGATGGAAAAATAAATATAGTTAGCAATAAACAATAGATAAAAATGAGAAACTATAAAAATGTGATTTATCTTAAATAGAGAAAAAAAAAAAAAGAACCTAGATGTTATATTTTTAGTATATTTTGGTTTTAGGATTGGTGGTAACCCTATTTTAAAAGTCTTTGAGAATTTGGTAGATGGTAAAAAATACAACCAAGAGGAGTTATACCACTATATCTTAGATAGCCAACCTACAATGGAAAGACAAGATCATTAGGTACCCTATCCTAAATTATTTTGTTTGTTCAAAGTCTATTTTTTTTTATTAAATCATCTCTAGATTTTTTTAACCTTCCCGTTATGGAATTAGCTCCAAAATAAAAATAAAATAGGGTAATTGTTAAGTCGTGTAGAGGCTTTAATATGTCAAAAATCCTATTAGTATTTTGACTTTCATAATGGCTAGTGATGGAAAATGAATGTATGTCTTCACAATAACATTAGTGAAATAGGTAATGAAATGTTGAATCAACAAGATGTTACCTCAATTAAGAAAGTCTTTCATGGAATCTCACACAAGTCTCGATGTGATGAATCTCACGCAAGTATTGATGTGATGAATCTCACATAGGTCTCACAAAATGTTAGTACATACTATCAATATGAAGAAACATAATGTAATTGCTAATGATATTTGTAGGACACTTGCATATTTGAACAATTGGCTCCTTAAATGTAGATATTTTTCTTTCATTGATTGCTAGATTGTTAGAATGCATCTTTTGACTTGTCAGAATTTGAAATGGAAAGAGTAGTTATATTATATATATAACTTATAACTTTTATATATAGAATTTTGGGGTATGTTAATAAAGAAAGGTAAAGTATCATTTTTAAGGTTGAATTTTATTTTTTTAAAGTAGCGCACTTTTTTCCTTGATCGATATGTTTGGTGTCATAGTCCTAGAAAAATGAGGTACAAAAATATGGTGAATAAGAGAATGAATCATGTTTATGGATATATTTATAAAACCAGGCATAATAATACATAAATTAGGTATGTCCACCAAAATAGGAGCATACCTAGTGTAAACTTGTTAAGGTCCAAATTTATGATAGTACATTTAGCCACCACTTTTGATGTATGAACATAAAATCATTTTCCATGATAAATTATTGTGAATCTAAAGACTCTTTTATTGAGACATGAAAACTCCAAGTTCAATAAGGAAACATCCCCAAAAATATATTTATTGTGAAAAACTATTGGATCCACTCAAAAAAAATTATTGGAAGAAATAGAAAGAGATTAAAAGTTTGAATAGAGATTAAGCTTGCTTGAGATAAAAGACATAGGGTGTTATAAATCTACAATATCAAGATGAAAGGTCAAGCATATGCGAGAAAAAAAATTTAATTAACATTGGAAATGTACATGAAGCATATAAAACACAATATTTCATATTCAAAGCTAGTAATATCCATAGACTCGTACTAAAAGCACATATGCAAACACAATGTATATCCTCTAGGACTAGAAGGATAATGAACTAGTTACTAGGATCAATATCACAAATATACAAAGAATAGCCTCTAGGGATAGTAAGATAGTCAAAAACTTAATAGGATCCATGTCAAAAAGGTTTCACAAGTCATAAGGCCAAAAATTTGAATAATTCTAGTTTGTTCATTAACAACTGAAGGTCTACCATACCAGTAATTTTTTTTAGACATATTAGGTGAGCTTCACACTAGTGGTATCAAAGATTAATGGCCAAGAAATGTATTATTTTCTTAAGGTAATATTAATAGAATTGTATAAAGATAAAAAAGGGTGATAAATTTGTTTGTGTATAACAAAGGTGTGATGTGTAAATGTTGTACCTACAAAAATGTTGCACACAACCACTCAATATTAACTCATTACATCAATTGGTTAGTAAGATCAATTCATTGAAATCAATAGAAAACCAATGAAATCTAATTATTGCTTCCTAGTCATGGAGATTGTAATCTAATTGTTATTTCTCTAAGAATTAGCATATTAGACCATTGAATTGACAATCATGAAATGGAAGATTCAATCAAGAATGCCTAAAATGAATCAAACCATGTTCAATTATGCTCTATTTGGATCAAATACATGAAATTGAACTAGATTAGATGGATAAAAATGAACTAGATTATTTGTAGAATGAAATTGTCATTAGTTCTAGACTAAAATTCTCTATGCACCTATATGAAATGAGCTAGAAATGCTGCCCTATATAGATTTTTCCTTGGAGGGAAAAGGATTCAAATTTGAAGGTTGAGATGCATCCATGAGGGATGGCTAAGATGGAAGATTTGTTGATCCATTTGATCACCTCTCATTGCTTAGAGGTTTGACTTTTCAGGCATGTTGAAGGAATATTAATATCTTGAATTAGTTAATTTTTTTAATTAATTTCCTTAGCCATGTATTTTAAGTTTTGATTTGATTTAATTGACCAAGGTTATTCGAATAATTAATGCCTCTTGGTGATTGATCTTAAATTATTGATTTTTGATGAATTATATATTTAAACTAATCTATTTTAAGTATATAATTTTGATTAGTTTTGAGTTGACAGTCTTCGTTAGGACACAGGGGAGTTTACTTCAGATTAGAGCTTCTGAGTTTATCAGACCATTTTTAGGTGATTACATTTGCCCCTCTTTGAATGGACATGCGATCAATATGTTGATTCAAAGAACATTTTTTGTTGACTAGAAATTGAATAGCTGGATATGAAGTGATGCAACTACTCTCAATTTAGAAATTGATTCCAAACTTGATTGAGAAAAAATTGATTAAAGCTACTAGATATTCTTTATTGCTTGATGAGATCAATGTAATGACTATGAGATCAATTTGAGGTGGTGCGATGAAATTGTTAACCTATTTGATTAGTGAGGATAATAACACCTAATCAATTTTATTGTGAAGCAATGAAATTGATTACCGTTACATCGATGTCTAAAATCTTGACCAAATACTCAGTTTGATGCGATGTGATGAAACTTATATATTTCAACACTTGATTCAGAAAGATTGACCACACAACCAGTTTGATGTGATGCAGTGAAAATGATTCCTAGAAAAGATTTGAATGAATGATAAATTTGATGTGAAGCATTGAAATTGATTACTGTTTGATATTTTGACTGTTTAAAATTAAGATACTATCAATTTGATCCGATACATTGAAATTGACATCTCCACTGATGTTTATAACTTGGGTAAAAGTATGAAGTTGTGTCGCACTTGAGGACCATTTTCATAGTTCTGGATGAAATTATTTTGGCCAAAATATTTTTGGCCGTACATATGTGGCACAAACATGGTGCCAGGTGGCGTCAATGTGGCAACTAAGTTTCGGCCGAAACTGGTTCGGCTGGACTAGTTTCGACCAAAAAATCATGAGTAAATATAAGCTAACTATGTTCTATCGAAGAAGAATTGACATATATTTATATAGAGGGGTTCGGCAGGAACTGGTTCGGCAGAACCAGTTTCGGCCGAACTAGTTCTGGCCGAAACTGTCTATGTGGCATCCAAATAGGCAAAAATTTCAAAATTATAGAACTTCTCACTTAGACAACTGATATCTTCATCAAAAATCAACCATTTTAAAAATATAAATATACCCTTTTGTAGAGCTTGGAGTCTAGATTATGGTCATATAATTTTTATTGTGTTTTGATTACATATAATATATTATAATTTGAAAAAACTCCAAGTAGGTATTTTAACATTAAAGAACACACTGGTTCGAAAAAATAAAAATAATAGCAAATCATGTCGAAAAAATTTACAAATTATATTTAACACTAGACAAGAGATTCCTCTTCACGAATATGTGATTTGTTTTTTATTTGGTTTATATTTGCTAGGGCAAATGTGGAGGGAGAAAAAAACTGTTAATTTTGGGTAACTCCAACTTTGAATAGTTATAACAGACAAAATATATACCAAAAACAAATCTTTCTTTTTTTATACACTAGCTGTACATGTCATCTAAAACATATTCTGAAATTAGAGGAAAAAAAGATTATTTGCATATATTTAGTTGGAGGGAACTAGACCCTACATTTTCAACATTTTTTGAGCAATTAAAAAATGGACTTCAAAATTTAAAAAACTAGGTCAATGCTTATTCAAAAAAAATTTAAAAAATTATAGGCATAAACTACATTCAATTTTACACATTTCATTAGTTTACATCATTTTCAAATTCTAAACACAAATGCCACTTTTATGTCATTAAAGTTTAACAGTTTTGCATGTCGTGGTCCTCTTCCTTTGTAAAAGTGTGACACAAGTTTGTACTTTTACCCACTTGCATATTTATAAGAGCAACAAATCTGATGTGAAGTGATGAAATCACTCATTCCAAGAATTGATAATGTCAATTTGATATAATGTCTGATGAAGATTCCCCCATCTGTTGGAAATTGATTTGTTTGATAACCTGATCGATTACATAGTCAAATTAGAATTTGATAATGCCCTAGTTATCAGAAATATTTTGATTACTTGATTGGAATGATTGATTATGCCCCCTGTTGGTTGTATTTCCTATTTTGGTGTTTACCCTGAATTTTTTTTGAACAATTTGTCATTCTTTTTATTAGAAGGTCAAAATTCATATTGGAAGTTGTTTTTATACTCCTACAAGTATCTCTCTAGCCCTAAATCTCTTTGAAAAGGTCAGAAAACCCAAAACCCTTAGGTCATTTTCATTCAAAATGCATTAAGCCCTTAAATTCAAAAGATGGTTCTATTTTTACGTTACATTTTTCATGACTTAAGTTGAGTTTATGTGCATGTGCTTATTTCTCAGTCGCCAAGTCTCATAAGAAAAACTGAATATTCTTTACGATTTGGAGACTTGGAGAAAAGCCTTGGTCATGTAGTCTCTTGATAAAATGGAATATGCCAAAATAGTTCTAAGATTTAATACGGACCATTGATTTTAAGTTATGATCTGACGGTAGTCTCATTGTCTCCTAATCAAAGCAGAGTTAGTCATTTGGTTTGGCGACTTTGAGACTACACAATCATGTTGTCTTCTAATGAAACTTATGGTTATGAGTTAAGTTCATAAGTTAAAGTTTCACTATTGTTGCCAAGTCTCATGATCAAAAGTAATTTAAGTGAAAGAACTGGAGATTTAGCAAAAACCATTGATTAGAGTTATAATCTAATGGTGGTCGGGAGGTCTCATGATTATAACTATGGTTCAGAAATTATCATGCGACAAGGAGATTCAATGGTCGCTAAGTCTCTTAATAAACCAGAGGTTAGATGTCAGATTAAATAAAGGTGTTGTTGCCAGGTCTCCAGATTAAAGATGGGTTAATTTAATGGTCATGAGATTTAGAGAAAACCATTAGATGGGGATATGATCTAACAGTAGTCATGTGGTTGCTTGATAAGATTGAAAAGTAAAAAGGTATTAAGCTATTAAGAGACAATAGGAAAAGATGAGACACATGTTCATTTGTTGCTAAGTATCATGAAGAATTAGGGTTTGTAATGAAGATTAAGAGACATAGTGACAACCGTTAGATGCTAAGAAAAGTGAGATCAATGATGGTCACTTTGTCTCCAGATGCAAATTTAAAAGATAATGTAAATCACATGATTAAGAGACTAATGTGTTATGTTGCATTGTCTCAGGATCTAACATGAGTTAAGAAAATGGTCAGGCAACATAGAGATTTCACAGTCATTGAGTCCCCAGATGCAATCCAAGGTAAGGAACTGTTAGCAAAAAATACTTTGTCGTGATGTCTCTGTAAGATGAAGGGTTAAGTTAAAACATTAAGTGACTTCGTGACAACCATTGATCTAATGGTTGATCTTGTGGTAGTTGCTAAGTCTCTTAAGGATACAACAGTTAAGAAAATCATCATGCGACAAGGAGACCACTTAGTCACTAGATGTTAACTAGAGTAAAATAAAGATTTTTCTACAGTACCATCATAGACAGTTGCTGACCAATCACATTTTAAAGATTTGACAGATGGAAAAAGTAGCTGTAATATGAGTTAATGCAGCCAAGCATATTTGATTTCAATCTCATTTCAAATTCTATAATGTTTTATATTCAAAAACACTCATCAAAAATTGATTGTCTAAAAATTTGGATGCCATGACTAGAACCAGAAATTGATGCCACAGTATGTGAAAATAATGACAAAAATGACTGAATTGTAAGTTTGCCAAGTTTGTAGAGACATATGCATTGAATTCTAAGTTATAAGTATACTTGTCCATTCTCATTTCATTTTACCAATTTCTAATTTCTCAGAGAGAAGAGTTTATTGAGTTCTGCATTTTATGAGAAGAGTTGATTTTCCAACAATTAGAGAATTCAAAAGGTGATTAGTGATTTAGTGTTTTGACAAAGAGTACAGTTTATAGTATTTTCAGTGGCTGAGTTTAGAATTGTAAAGGTTTTCACAGTTGGTGGTTAGGGTTTGCAATTAGATTTGTTTCAATATCAGTGATAAGGCCTGAGAATAGAACAGAAAAGAAAGATGAGAAAATCACAAAGTATGGCATCCACTAGTGGAAGAAATGATGATGTCAATGATGAATCAAAGGGAAAGAGGAACTATTCAGAGGAGTTTCTCACTTTGCTGCCAGGGTCGAGCCAAATAGAAAGGTAAGTGCCGACACTTTGGTTGATGATATGGCTTATATTAGAGATAAAAAAACACCAGGGTCATCTGGATATTCACTTTTTAATTATTTCTTTAAAAATAGTGATGAGCCCATGCCTATCTCAAACCCTTGGACCTATAGATTAGCCAGGTTGATAGTTCTGGATGTCTTTGTTGATGTCAATTTCATACTAGAATTAGCCAGTAGATATAATCCCTTGAAAAAAACCATTAAGAGGGGTGATGGGAATCCCTTCCTCACCTTGGACTGAAACACATTCATGAAGGCCTTTAATGTTTATTACCCCATGGCCACTAAAATAAATTTGAAGAGTTTAGAGAATAGATACATTAGAGAATATGGTGTTGCTTCTAAGAAGATTAAGGATCATCATGTTCCCAAGAGAATGAAATCCTATATAGTACCCATACCAGGAGCAGCCCCATATCTTTATAAAGATATACTTTTTTATATAAAATACATAGCATATGCACTATGTAGAGTGCTTGGGAAAGATGCAGGAGCAGAGAGGATTACCTTTGATATTTTAATGATTGTACTAGATATGAAGAGCTTCCATACTACTTCCAACTATGACTATATAAAGTACATCATAGACCAAATGCACCAGGGTTTTGTGAATATACAAGCTAAGAAGGCTTACCCAAGGTTTTTCACTACTCGGTCCTTATGCATCTGATCTTATATTATAATTTCCAAGTAATGAATTGTTAGATGTTGCAACCATAGAGGTTTCATCACGGTCAACCCAACCCTATTCATTTTTGGTTTAGACTATGGAATTATAGATCCAGAGAGTAGGAGTTTTGTTCTTTTGAAAATTGGATAATTTATCCAATTCTTAAATGTTTAGGTGTTGATAAGACCAAATTCCCTGTTAAGGTAATTCAACTATTGAGGCCCTAGCAATACCTTGACAAATGGCCAAGAGACCATAATGGGGGGGGGGGGATTTTTAATATGAAAAGAACTTTACAGTGATGAGGGTCTATGGTTTTCCCCCACCCTCCACACATTTTTCCATTTCATGTACCACCGAGGATAGCTGCAATGGAGTTCATCAGGCAGCTCATTTTGGTTGATAAGGAACATTTAGCCCCACATAGGAAGGGTACTTTTACCCCTAGGCAGTATAGGATTTATAGTTTTACTATTGGGAATAAGGCTATAGACCCTGTAAACACCTGGATGAACCATTACAGGATGAATGCTACCTTGCACAGGTTTGTTGGTACAAAGGGTTTTATTCTTAGTGCTAGGAAATTATTAACACCAACTATCCCCTTCAAAAAGGTACATGAGGAGTGTGTGGAGGAGGATTTAACAAGAAACATCTTGGAGGATGAAGACATGGATAGGAAAGAAATTAAGTTCAATGAACTTATGGACCTGGAGAGGCAGGTAAAGAGAAAGGGGATGAAGTTTGGGGGTTTCTACCCTAACATACCTTATCTAAAAAGGCTGGATGCAATGCTTGAGAACCATACTCTTTTGTGTAATGAGTTAGAGGAAGCACTAGTGGTACTAGAAAAGGGCCACAGAGAGAATTCGAAATTAGAATATGATGATGATAGTGATTAGGGTTGTCCTTCACCCAATGCCTATCTATATTATCAAGCATTTCCATTATGACAGGTAATAAAAGGGGAAGACATCATTGACCTGATAGAGGTCCCTAAAAAGGAAGTGAAAAATGAGCCCCCACCAATGAAACAAAAGATAGAAATAGGGGAGCCTTCTAAGAAGAAGAGGATAGATAAAATTGGAGCCCTAATAACTAGAGATAGACCCTATGATCATTACTTAAGAAAATAGATCAGGGCAGGAAAGAAACTCCAAAAGGATACAGAAGAAGAGGAGGAGTTACCTCTGAGATCATGTACATATGAGAGGTTGTTGCATCGGGAGGAATTTCTTAAGGGTGGCAATTTTATTAAGACTAGATAATTCAAGGATTTCCTTCAAAGGAACAAACAACAGCAAATTGGAAATCAATTGCAATTGGAAGGTGGTGATTCAGTCACCCAAGAGGCCTTACAAATCTTGCAGGATTATGATCCTGAGTCTGAGGAGATCACACCAGAGCAAGCAAGGAAACTAGTCAAGGCCAATGGAGTGTTATTTTTGGAAGGTTGGGACTTGTATTTAGCATTCATAATAGACTAGATAAGAAGACAGCTTGATGTTAAATTTTCATCAAAAACTTAGTATGGAGATATGATTAGAGGGTTTGGGTATAACCCTAAATCTCAGGCATTAGCAATGTGGACCTTAGCTCCTAAAGATCACAAGCCATCCATTTTGAACATTCAAGGGAAGATGGATGGAAATAAAATCATATGGACATTAAATAATATAGGGGATATGGAAATAGCCCAAGTAATGACTCATTTTTCTCATCTCATTGAGGCAAAGATAGGCCAACTATTTGACAAATTGTAGAAACTCACTAGTGACACTAGTGATATTGTTAAGGATAGGGAGCTAGCATTAATAACAATTAATATGCAGAAGAAGCTCATAGATGAGCTTACTAAACAATATATAGATATAATAGAGCCTTCCCCTATTGAGCCCAAAGAGGTCACGTATTTTGAGATCAAAACAGAAGAGACATGAGATGTATTTGTTGAAATAGAGTAGGGAGTTACAGAGCATAACGGTGTGATTTTGGAAGCATTACCTTCAATTTTTTAGCATAGGGTAGACACAATCAAAGGTAAGATTGATGTAGTATATGGGGCTTATGGCAGGTTGCCAAGCCTACAAGTAGAAGTGACTAACTTTTTGACAATTTTGAATCCTTATTTTGCAACTTGGTCTGGAAGAGCTTCACTTTTTGAGAGATTAGCATTAGTACAGTCATTAAGGTTAGATATACCAGAAATTGTGACCTTGGTTGGTGGAGAAATAGAATAGATTGGGGACACTTTATCCTTTTTCAAAGGAAAGGCCAATTAGATTGATGCTAAGTTAAAGATATTTGGATTAAGTTTTAGTAGGTTTGTACCTCCAATTAGGGCCGAGGATGATCAAATTAAACCATTAGGGTTATGGATATCAGAGTTTGATAGTGTACTCCCCAATAAAAACATTTATGTATCTGATTAGGGAGAATTAGATATGGAGAGGTTCAACCAACTTTTAAATGAGGCAATAAAGGCAGAAACAGACTGTAATAAATTCATTTGAAATATTAATAGCATAACAGATGCTAGGTGGGAAAGGTAGAAGACTCAACTAGAAAATATATAGAATTTTGAGTGGCCTAAGGAAGAGGATGTTACAACATGGGACATTATGACAAATCCCAAGAAGAAGAATCCTATAAAAGTTGATTTAGATGTTGTGGGTGAAGAATAAAGGACACATGACACCTGATCTATGAGCATAGAAAGGTTAGTAATCTTGAAAAGATTAGTGTAAGTTAGCCTGTATTGGCAGTCACTAGATCTTGTTACAACTATCAGATACTATCTTGAATACATGCAGACAAAGGTGCTGACATTCACAAAAGGACAAAGTAAAAAATCAGATTTCATGCTTCAATTTTGTCCTCCCACCACTTGGTGCTTTCTTGTCTTTTGTCTTTTCCTATGTTTTTAGTGTTAGGTTTCTTAAACCATCCAAAGCTTGTTGCATCCTTATCTTAAGGATTCCAAGATGGTTTGAACCTATAAATAGATCTTATTGTATCATTTGAAGTAGGTGATGAAATAGAATTATAAGCCAAACTACAAAATTTTGTCTGAGTTTTTAAGCTTTATCCTCTATATGTATGAAGTAGGAATATAAATAAAATACAGTGCAAATTCTCTTCTATATTGTTGTCGTCTCTTTACTTATTATGCATGCTCTTTTATGTTTAATCTGTAAGGCATTTTAAACATATTGGTTACAAGGTAGCTATCTAATTACTTACAAGTTTTTTTCAAGGGAAGAACTAAGTTTTGTGAGTAGTTTCAGAGGGTATATCAGTATTTGAGGATTTGATACAGAAGTGTTGGAGTGACAGGGTGATTTGTAAGGCATCTTACTCGAGTTACATATAGGTTGTAAGGAAATCTACAGTATCTTTATTTAATTTTTCTGTGGATTTTCATCTTTGACTCTATAGCCCAAGGATAGACACTGGTCTAGAATATATCAAGTTGTTTATCATCATCCAAACAATTTAAAATACACACATCTTCCACATTTACATTCAAAACATATAAGTCTAAGAAATTATATCAAGATATACAATTCGTTCTACTAATCCCTTTAAGAGAGGATTAAAATAGGTTTCCCCTCCTATGTTCTAAGAACTATAAAAGGAAGAAGTATGAATGTCCTTAAAACACTACTATTTGTTGTAATCATTTCAATAGTTTTTATGGTTAAACTCTATGTTAAGTTTTTTTCAGTTTTATGCAGAGTAATTTATAAGGTAATACAATAAAAAGACAGAAAATTAGTATCCACATTTACTAATAATGTATGACAGCAATCTTATATAGGTAATACCTACCTGGGTGCTGTGGAACCTAAAAAGAAGGAGGTGATAATAGTTTCCCCAAATATTATCATAAACCCTCATCGATTAGAGTTTTCTCTTGCTTGAGTCATTATTTTCAAATATTGGGAGTCATAGAGTTAATCAAGTATTCAAGCATTTGTTGAATGTTCAACAAGAAAAAAACCCTAACAAATTGGTGACTCTACTGGGGATATAGAGATCATAAATCATATTTAAGAGTTTTTCCCATCCGAGTCACCATAACAAATTGGTGACTCTACGGGGGAATAGAGATTGTAAAGTCTTGTTGAAGTATTTAGATACCTCTGGTGTTTTAAAGTTTAAAAAATTTCATTGCAATTTGAAAAAGAAGCCTATAATGTATGCTTGAGCTCCAAGGAATACATTAAGTTTGTAGTTGTTATTGCATAAATCATTCTAATAGTATTCATTATTCTCAAGTGTGGGTGGTGACTCTAAAAGTGAAATCTCTATGATTAGTTTCAAGTAGTATATCTTTCAGGATGAATGTTAGGTCTAGAATGAGAAATAAACCATAAATTGCATTAGATGGTGGAATCCCATCATCCTCAAGAATGGAGATGTATTTGAGGAAGAAAAGAAACCAAGTCAATATAGATGAAACTCCAAGAGGAAAAGAAATTTATACTAGGATAGAGGAAGGTGGTAATCAGTCTAATCATGATGGCAATACTTCAGAATATGAAGAAGCTACAGAAAGAGGATTACAAACACTTGCAACTACCTCTACTTCAAGTGAGAGAGAAGGGACAGATGCTATAAGTTCAAAATCTAAGGAAATCCCTTTTGATGAGCTTGATAAGGAAGAAAAAATCATCATGAAACATCTTTCCCTTGTTCGGCAGATAAAAAGAGAAAAAGAGTTTAGAAAGAAAAAAACATGAGCATAAGGATGTTGATAGAATTAAAAGAAGATCCTTAAGATATCAAACTACAAAAAATATAGAGAGGTCTCAAAAGGACCAAGAGATACCTAATTCTCACAGAGCTTCTAGTTCACAAAATGTTAAGGAAAAAGGTAAACAAAAGGTCAATGAAAGTAAAACTGAAGAGCCTAAAGTTTAGAAGTCCTTAATAGAACAGATGTTCAAATTGGATGTTGATCTTGACAGACTAAGGATAGAAAAAGAAACCATGGAAAAGATTTTAGAAAAAGCTCATATGGAAGCTGCAACAATAGAGATGAAAAAAGAAAATAGATTTTTTGCAGTCTTCCAAATATTCTTATGTTTGAAGTGAGAACACAACATCTTCCAAAATAAAAGTATTACTTTCAAGGAGACTGGTAATTTCCAAAGAAAACCATTGAATCTGGAAAGGTATAAGCAATTTAATTTCATTGGCCTTCCTAGATAACCAAATTAATTTCTAGAAGATGTAGGTGATGTGGGAGAAAAGCTCCCAAAATTTGCAGGTAATAATGTCATCTCTTGTGAAACACATTTGAGAAAATTCATTGATTTTGTTGATGATTTGAATATTACTCATGAAGATGTGTTTATGAAGATTTTTGTTTAGTCTCTAGTAGAGGATGCTAGAGAATGGTTTAGAAGTCTTTCTAATGGCTCTGTTGCTTTCATATATGAATTAATTGAGTTATTTAAAGATCAATATGGTGATAAGACAAATAAAAGGTTCTTGTTGAAAGAGTTCAATAACATCAAAAAGAATTACAATGAAGAGGTCACCAAGTTCAATACCAGACTCCAAAGAGAAATGCATAAATTGTTTCAGAAAATAAGGCTGGATGAAGAGGTATGTCTAGCAACCTATTTAAATGGTTTTGATTCAAAAATGGGTTATGCTCTTAGGGATAAGAATCCTAGAACACTCATGGATGCTTACAAGATAGTAGTAAATATTGAGATGAACATAAGGGTCTCTGGTAAACTGAATAGAAGAGATGATGCAAGGTTTAGTAGGAGTAACCTAAAAGAACCTGAATATAAAGAGTATAGGGATCCTCAAAATAATAGGCCATCCTATAACAACACTTATAATCCTCAGATTAGAATGAAAAATAATCCTTATGGAACTCAATTTAAGGATGGGATGCCTATTGTCCCACCTAGAAAAGAAAAACCTGAAAATAGAACTCCAGACCCTCTGCATAAAAATACTGTCCATTTTTGCAATGATGATTTATGGTGTGAGGTTTGTGAAGCCATACATAACCCTGATTTTTGCATTATTTCCTTAGATTTGAAAACAAATGAAGAAAAAGAAAATAATGAAAGTGAAAAATGTGATTACAATATGACAAATGCCTATTCATGTCATGATGTAGATTCAGATAATGAAATTGAAAATCATGATTCATATGGTTCACAAGGGAATGTAGAGAATCATCATCAACAAACTTTGTCAGACAGTGAAGCAAAAGAAATAGATGACCATGTATGATGTTATGCACAAAATAATCAGGACATTCCATTGGTCAGAAAATCTTCAGATGAAGAAAAAGAAAGAATTACTACAGATTTGGTGAACAAAGCTAGAAGCAACTATCATTTAAGGAATAGAACAATTGGTGGAACTGGTAGTCAGCCTTCTTGTATCTTTATAAAAGAAAATAAAATAGATACCAAGTATGTACAAAAGAAAGATGGACCTAGGGAAAATTCAAATAACCCTAAGCTTAAGATTATGACTAAAACCATAGAGACTATTGTTATACAAGAAGGAACAACAAAGGTACAAGAAACAAGTACTTATACTCTTAAGATGGAAAAAAAAAATCTAAGAAAGAAGAACCAACTCTAAACATACAGATTGAGGAAAATAACATTATAGTTTAAAAACCAAAGTCCTCAGATATAAAGTATACTCTAGTGACATGGGCCACTGTTTGTCTCAGATGACTATAAAAGTTCCATTTTTAGAAATGATGAGGATTAAGGAACATAAAGAAAATGTTTATTCATTGTTGAACAGTGTGCCTACAGTGAAAGTTCAAAATTTAGAAAATGTTGATAAGAAACCAACTAACAAAGGAAAAGAAGTTGAAGTAATGATTTATGAGATTCCTCAAATTTTCTTGAACACAACTACTTCTCCTAAGGCTGTAGATCCATTTTTTCTAACATTGGTAATTAATGGAAGGATGCTAAAAATTTGTATGATTGATTTAGGAGCATCAAACACTGTCATGCTAGTAGAAATCATGAATTCTATGGGATTACAAGTGGACACTCCTCATGGGAGATGTCAAGCAATGGATTCTAGAGAAGTCCCTATTATTGGTACTATTGAAGCCATGCCTTATAAATTAGCAATACGTCCTAATTTGAGTTTAACTATGAATGTTCTTGTTGTTGAAATACCACCACATTATGGGATGTTGTTGTCTAGAAAGTGGAGTGCTTCAATGGAAGGTAACATACAAAGTGATTTATCATATGCTACTTTTAATATTAATGGAAATAATGTTAAAGTGTCCAGAGAAGGTAGGACTCCTCATATGGTTGAATGGTATGAAGACACTAACATTAATTACTATATTGTTGTGGACATGAAGAATTTTAGAGTACAGGAGACTGATCATCATCAGTGTAAAAGTATAGATCCTCTGATTAAAGAATTGAGTATACAAGATGATGGATTGTAGAAAATATATTTTGATGAAGCTTGCTCAAAAGAAGGATCAGGAGCTAGTGTATCACTTGTATCTCCATCAGGCACAACTTTCAAATATTCCTTTTTTCTAGCCTTTCAATGTACAAATAATACATCAGAGTATAAGGCTCTATCTTTAGGGTTAGAAATTGCCATTAAACATGGAATAAAATGTTTAAAATTTTATGGTGATTCTAAATTAGTGGTAGCCTTAATAAGATCCAAGTATGCAGTGAAAAATGATAGATTAAAGATGTATAAATATGTTACTTGGGATCAGATTGAAATGTTTGATGCCTTTCATATAAGTTGGATAGAAAGGTCAAAAAATATAATGGCAGATTTCTTAGCAAATGTTGCTTTGAAAACTGATGATTAGACTTTACATGGAGTATCAATACTTGAAGTTAAGACAAGACCAGTTGTTTCAGATAATATATACAACTAGAAAGTTTTTCAGGATGACCAAGATATTCTAAGATTTATCCAATGCTTGGAACATTATGAGAATCAATACATAGATTGTAATTAATGACATTATTTTTCCATTAGTATACTCACTGAAAAACATAGACAGAAATCATTACCAGCAGACAGCAAGCATTACCAGTGAACCACAAGTAGTACCGGTGAAATGCAAGAATACCCGACAGAACAAAGATTTTGAGAAAATTATGAAGTATAAAAGTCACAAGCATCACCGGCGACCACAAGCATCACCGGTGACCACTAGCATCACCAGCGACTACAAGCATTACAGGAGACACAGTTTTCAAAACTAACCCAACAAAAATAGAAAATGCATACCCAATGACAAGTTCAAGAAAGGAACAGTGGCGACCAAGAAAATCGACCATCAGAACTGACAGACAGATCAAGAACCCAAAAATTGTGGATCTGAGTTTTACACGACGGATAAAGCAATGTAATTCTATTTATAGAGTTTTATTTTGTTTTAAATCATAATTTCATGGTCATGAAAGCTTTATGTAAATGCTTTAAATCATCCTAATGGATCTAAAGCATATCTAACTAAAGATTAAGGTCAAGTTGTATACCTTGGATCTAGAGTTAACTTGCGATGCATGAATCAAGAATTGAACCTAAAATAGTATAAATAGATGTTCATACTCTATTGTGAAAACATGAATTCTTATTATTGATAGCCAC
Source organism: Thuja plicata (assembly GCA_018584345.1). Taxonomy (NCBI): domain Eukaryota; kingdom Viridiplantae; phylum Streptophyta; class Pinopsida; order Cupressales; family Cupressaceae; genus Thuja; species Thuja plicata. The sequence continues at coordinate 308,935 of MU226713.1, read as the reverse complement.
AAAGAGAATCTAAGGAGTAGAAGGCAAAATTCATGCAAATATCAGAAACAGAGTACATCAGTTTTCAAGAACACATAGAGGCTACCGACGAGTAGATAAAGGTATTATTCAATCATGGAAGGATGATTACTAATATGTATGAAGCTTTATAGGATCTGTTATCAGCAATTGAAGATTACATTTATCATCAGATCAAAGACTTATGTAGTTGCATTGTAACAAGTGCATCACATCTAAAATCCTTTTGTAGAAGGTGGACTTAACCGTTCTTTCCAAATCTCTTAATAGAGTGCACACTTAACAGTGTTGCTAAAGCTTCAAATGAAGTAGATCTTAACAGGTCTCCATTGTAATACTCCTAACAGGGCAGGTCATCAGAAGTGACCAAATGTAAGCCTTAACCGGCCCCTTCTTATCTGCAGATAGTGAAGTTTGTGGGTAACAATCCCCACCGCAATTTTTACTTCCTTAACAGGAGTTTTCTATAATATCATATCTTGTGTCATGTGTTATCTATTTTCATGAATGTTTCTATTATTGTTACATATCAAAAGAATGTATGATATGATTTCATATGCATAAATAAAGATGATCAGTTAGATAAGATAAATCACAAAATGATGAATAAGGGTTAATGGGCTAACCAAGAAAGGTTTTAGAGGTACTGATTCACCCCTCCCCTCTCAGTACATCATCTCAATATAGTTCCAACAATTGGTATTAGAGCTAAGTCTCTCTCTTGAAAAGCTTAAAGACTTGAGAGAAAATATTAGAGCAATGGACAAGTTCAGACTGGACATGACTATTGAGAATGAGCACTTACAAATGCAAATAAACTTTGAGCAGTATAAGGAGGCGAAGATAAAACTAAGAAATCTTCTTGATGAAAGACAAATTATGGCAACCAGGCTGAATGAGAAAGGCTACAAAGAATTGGAAATACAAGAGTACTTTGAAATAGAAGAATCATCATTGAGCAAAGCTTCAAATGCATCAGTTGAAGAAATTACAAGTATGCAGGAGATCAATCTACATCTGACAGCTCAAATCAAGATGTTACAAATTGGTCAAGAAACTCAAATGGTAAAAATGATTGATGTCATGAATGATGCAAGAGAAGCTGAAAATGAAAGAACACTAGGCATTGATGATAGGAGGAAAATTACAGACAAACTACAAGAGAAAGAATCATAAATTTTAAGACTCACTGAGCATCACCATGAGGTCACCAACCAGATTATTCTTATGAGTCAAGAAGAAAATCGATTAAATACATAACTCATTGAAAGAATATAGATCATAGGTGAGCTAAGAGAAGAGAATGAGAAATTGAATCATGAAATCAAAGTCTAGAATCAACACAATGAATCAATCAAAAAGGCTGAGGATAGCAACAGAAGGATGGATGATTTTCTTGATGGACAAAGAAGAGTCAACAACTACACAGGATTAGGGTACAATGAGAATGGCGAATCCTCAAATCAATCAGATTAGAGGAATGCTTTCTAAAACCCAAGATCCAAGAAGTTGTCATGCAATCACTATGGAAAACTAGGCCACACCTCAAACATCTGCAGAAACAAAATGAAAGGTATTTCTCAAACACAATCTACTTTTATTGGTAGTTGTTATAAATGTCAAAAGAAAGGACACAAGGCACATGAGTACAGCTCCAAAGTGATGAATCCAAAGAGAAAAACCTATATGGACAAGTACTGTCCTACATGCAAGATGAATGGGCATACACATAAGGAATGCTGGAAAAAGAATAACAAGGCATGGACTCCAAAGGAGAATGATAAAAGCTAAAAACTAGAAAGAGAAGGTAACTCATATGTTTGGGACTATAACACATGGGTAAATTGCATAGCATGTGGAAGGTTTGGTCATATTGTTGCCAACTGTATGAGAAAGTGGACTAGAAGGTCAAGAGGATGGACCAATCCAGGTATGACATGTTTACATTGTCATAAAGTTGGATATGTGATAAAAGATTGCAAAGATCAACTGACAGACACAAATACTCATGCCAATGGAAATACCATTGAGAAACAAGATGTGGGTAAAAGCCACAAACACTGAAAGTGCTAGTACAAGCAATGCAAATGATGACACCCCATCCACTAGATCTAGTGACATCACTACATCTAACTAGATTGCACAAGTAAGTATGGAACTGCATTATCACAAGTTTTACTATGCATCGGTTCC
>MU226713.1:235915-277539 GCA_018584345.1 Thuja plicata | reverse complement strand
AATAGGCTTTATGCAAATCTTACTACCATCCTTGAATCAACCTCCTTCTTAGACTGTCAATAGGCTTTAGGTAAGACCGGTGCTACTATCATGAGTCAACCTTCTGGTAATCTATTAGGATATACCTTAGTTACAAAAGACTATTAAGTCCTACTCTATTAAGAGACTTAATGCTTCAATGGTTAAACTGAAACAAAATGACCTGTTTCTAATGCAACTGAATTGCAGATTTTCAAATCTATTTACTTACAATATCTTTCTAATCAATGTATCAATACAATTCCTTTGTACTTAACTTTTTCTCCTCTGTGATGCTATGATTCACTGTTCATTGGTGTCTACAGAATTCTTTAGCTCTCCCTCAGCTTGATTGATCAGGACTGCATGAAGTTAATACTTCATTAGTTTCTCTTCAGCATCTTCCTTTAGTTCACTCCCCCGTGTATCTGATTGCTTATTTTTGACCACCACTGAGAATGAATTATGCTTGTCTCTTAAATAGACATGATATTCCTTAATTCTTGATTCTTGATTATTGGCGTAAAAAACAATCCAACCAAATTGATTTATGGCTTTAACTCTTGATTTATCTCATAGTTATCTTCTTGCCAACTGTGCAAATCATCTTTAAATCACTTACTTAACTGTGGTCGAATAAAGCAAATCAAACAACCAGTCAAGTCTATCTTTTAGCTCTGCCAGCTAGATACTTTGTCATTTTATGATCTCTTTGTTCTATTGGTCAATTATGTAGTTCGTCGCCGGTGACAACTGCCAGTTATATCAGTGTTGCTTCAGTTAGCTTCGGGAACTCCATCTATCGGGCATCATTAGATCTTTCTCGTCGGGAAACACTATTTTTATCTCGTCGGGCATCCTTTGATTCTACTTCATCGAACAACACTATCTTCTATTCATCGGGCATCACTATGACTTTTTCTCTATCTTTACCAATGGTGTGCACTCCGTCGGTGTAGTCTGTCACTTAGTGAATACTTGACTTTTATGTATTACTGAAAGCATAACCTCTATTCCATTGATTCTCTGAAGTCTTTGGCATTATGTATATGACCATACAGATGATATCAAGTTGACATCAATGACAATACAAACCATTAACTGATTTAATGTCTTGCATCATCTTCAACTTAATATAGTCAACCATTTAATCAGTTACATGTCATCAGAATGCTATGTGTAAACACTGTCAACTAGGAAAGATGACTAAGTCTAGTTTAAAGAGAAAAACACATGTCTCTATGGTCCCATTGGAGAAAGAAGCTATTGTGGTGCTAGATACTTTATTCTATTTGTTGAAGATTATTCAAGGATGATGACTAATGTTTCTCAAGGAAAAATATGATGCATTCCATTTATTTAAATGGTACTTAGCTAAAGTTGAAAAGGAAATAGGAAAAAGTTTGAAATGCTTAAGATCTGACAGAGGTGGAGAGTTTATTTCTAATGAGTTTAATAGGTTTTGTAATGACTGAGGCATAAAGAGATAGATGTCCGCACCCAGGACTCCTCCACAAAATTGTATTGTTGAACGAAGGAACAGATCTATTATAGATTGTGCAAGAACACTAATGATGGAGAAAAATGTTGTAGAAAAGTATTAGAAAGAAGTTGTAAGTACTGCAGTCTATACACTGAATAGAGTTCAAGTCAAGAAAGGTATAGGTGCTACACCTTATGAACTTTGGTATGGTTATGCACCTAGTGTAAGGTATTTTAAAGTATTTGGAAGCAAATGTTTTATACTAAAAGATAATAGAAATGGAAAACTAGATGCTAAATGTGAAGAAGGAATATTTCTTGGTTATTCAACATAAAGAAAAGCTTACAAATGTTTGAATTCTAATACTAACAAAATTGTTGAAAGTGCAAATGTAAGAATTGATGAGTTTGCAGAAAGAAATGAAGCTGAAAGTACACAAGAGCCTAAAAGCTATAGATCATTCATATATCTGGATGAGGAAGATTCTAATTCAATACCTAAAACTACTACTAAACAACAACATGCACCTGTCAAGTCACAGAGTGGAGTTGCCAAGAAAATGCAAGTGAATGCCGAGCTATTTGATGGAGATGCCGAGTCATAGAATCAACCAGAACTGAATACAGATGATGAACCTAAAGCAAGGACTGAGCCTACCCTAGAAAAATATGTGAGAAGGAATCATAATTCTAATCAAATCATTGGGTCAAAGGATTCTGCTGTTATGACAAGAAGTAAGTTGAAAAATGACACATGTCTGTTATGTGAATTTGAGCCCAAAACAGTGAAAGATGCTTTAGAAAATGAAGATTGGATACAAGCAATGAACGAGGAAATTGAACAAATTGAGAAAAAAAAAACATGGACACTTGTACCTAGGCCTAAGAATAAAAATGTAATTGGCACTAAGTGGGTATTTAGGAACAAACTGAATGAACATGGAGATGTGACAAGAAACAAAGCTAGACTGGTATGCAAGGGTTATGCACAGGAGGAAGGAATTGACTAAGGCATACACTATAAAGGATTCAAAGTTTATCAAATGGATGTGAAATCTGCATTTCTCAATAGAATCTTGGAAGAAGAAGTATATATTGAGCAAGCTAATGGTTTTTTAGACCCAAACAAAAGGGATATGGTTTGTAGATTGCACAAAGCATTATATGGATTGAAGCAAGCACCAAGAGAATGGTATGAGAGATTGCACAATTATCTAATCAAGATTGGATTTCCTAGAACCAATGACAATAACAACCTATAGTTGAAGACAGAGAAAAGAAAATGTACATTATTAGCTGAAATTTTTGTGGATAACATCATATTTAGTGGACAAGATGTGTTATGTCAAAAATTTACAACAGAGACGCAAACTGAGTTTGAGATGTCTATGTTTGGTGAAATAAAATTCTTTGTTGGCTTACAAATTTATCAAATGAACAATGGTATCTATATCACTTAATCTAAATATATCAAAGAGATACTGAAAACTTTTGGAATGGAAGAGTCCAAACCAGTGAGTACACCCATGGCTACTGGACATAAGTTGACAAAAGATGACGACACAAAAGAAGTGAACCAAACACTCTACATGTCAATGATTGGAAAACTACAGTATGTTGTTCATAGTAGATCTGATATTGCCCTAGCTATTGGAATTGTTGCAAGATTTTATACTAATCCCAAGGAAACTCACATTATGACAGTCAAAAGAATTCTGAGATATTTGAAAGCAACTAATGACTATGGTCTATACTACAAAAAGAATGACAAGTTTGAACTCAGAGTTTACACTGATTTTGACTGGGCAAGAAATGTTGATGACAGGAAAAGCACTACTGGTGGAGCATTTATTTTAGGAAAGAGATTGATCTCCTAGACAAGAAAGAAACAGAACTGCACCTCACAATCTACAGCTGAAGCTGAGTATGTGGTAGCAGCAATTAACTATTCTAACATTGTGTGGTTGAAGATACTACTGAATGGTATGAAGGAAGAAATCACTGACCCAGTTGTCATATATTGTGATAACACAAGTGCTATTAATATTTCTAAAAATCCTATGATGCACTCAAAGACAAAGCACATAGCTATCAAGTATCATTACATGAGGGAGCTAGTTCAGAGTAAAGAAGTGAGACTGGATTATGTGAACACTAAAGAACAATTAGCAGACATATTCACAAAAGCACTACCCAAGGATGCTCATGAGTATCTACAAGGTAAATTGGGGGTGATTCCCCTAACTGAGGCTAATTAAGTTATGTATGGTACTGTTGCATCAAATGTTTTATTCAGAATATCTCACACATTGATGCACACTAAGTCACACTTTAGGATGTTGGCTAAAGTTGTGAAGATGTACAAGAATAGAAAAGAAAAATCAGTCATACTAAAGATGATAGGATCAACATGATACTGAAGATCTACATAATAAAGATATTTGACATCTTTGGCATTGTTGTGAAAGAGGGAGAGATTACCTATAAAGAGGAAGAAGTGAAGGGAGAGATTACCTATAAAAAGGAAGAGATTGCCGAGAAAGAGAGATTACAAAGAGGGAAAGATTACATAGAGGCAGAAGTTACTATTGAAAACATTGAAGTTATTATCTACTTAGAGGGAGACTACAGATGACTAGACATAGATGATGACAATGTGATTATAGACATAGAGGGAGAAATATTTTACAGATAAGAATCAAAATGAAGCTAAAGACATTAATAAAAAAAAATTTGTTCATATCAAGGAACATAGGTGAATTTTTTGGATTGGTTGGTAACTATGCTTGATAAATCATTGTTTTAATATTTTGTGTTGCCATCAATGCCAAAGAGGGAGATTGTTGGAAAGTGACAATGCAATTAATTGTTATTTTTTTCATTGATGTCAAACCTTAATTGGTGAGACTATTGTTATCTATTTGAGTAACATATCTATTGTTGATGAAGAATATTTAACAAGAAGACCAAGTGAATGGTTGAGTTAAGGCAATTCAAAGGGTATTTGACTAGTTGGCACTCTGGCAAAGTAATTAGTTGTTTACCTTTTAAAAACATTTTTTCTGGTTGTTCTGTGCCTAGCAAGTTTGGCTTGTGCCAAGCAAAGTTTCTTGTACCAAGTAAAGTTTCTTGTGATGAGAAAAAAGTTTCTCAATCTCGAGCACCATTGAAGTTGCCGAGTGAAAAAAGTGATGTTGGCTGACTTACAATAATTGGATTAATGATGAGATTTGAGATCTCTGGCCAACTTAGTTGATTTTATTGGGATATGTAATGTTAATTAAAGATTGATCCACATCATTTAATGTATGGGTAATCATAATTAATGCATGGTTTCAATATTTAATTAGAGACTACTTTGGAGAAGTAAATGTAATGCAAAGAAGGAATGATCTATTCGATCTGACCTAACCTAAGATCTACGATCTTGTTTAAGCGGAAAAAGATTTATCTGACCTAGACAGAGAGTTATATGATAACCTTAGGGGTTATTCATTGTGTGTGGATGAATATATGTGTATGCAAAAGGTTTGCATAGTTGATTTACTATTTGGCATGATCTAGAAGAAAAGGCAAAAGGCAGAAGCAGAAAGTTGCATGTGTGATTACTTGACGGATTTCCAAGTAGATCAGAAGGTTGAAATGACAATGCAGGCTATCCACTAAGTTAACATCAGAGCTGTAATTGGATCTGAATTGCAAAGTAAGTTGTATGTACCATATCACAACTATTGATTACTTTCTTACCATTGTATCAGTTAAATCCTTTAACAAGGTTGACTTAACGGTCATTTGTATAAATCCTCTAACAATGTGACATTCAAATTGGAATGTTCTAAGTCCTCTAAAAAGGCCACTCCTGACAGGGTGATTAAATCCTTTAACCAGGTCACACCTAGCAGTGTGTTATTGTAACCTTTAACAGGGTTGGCTCCTCACAGGGAATCACTTCAGAAGAGTGAAAACTTGGTAGCATGTTACTAGTGATTTTTTCCATATTGGGTTTCCACGTTAAATACTTATGTCAACTTGTGTGAATGCTTATGGTTTGATTTAATTTTATGTTACTACAAGCTAATTTCAATTGACAGTAAACTGCATGATTAAAATTGTTGATTTATGCTATTGCTGCCGAGTAGATCTGAAGTATAGAAAGTTTTATTTGCTATATATAGACCTAAGGATAACTGGTTCACCCCTCCTCTCTCATTTATTCTAAATTCATTCTAACACAAGCTGGGAAAATATTAAATGAAATGCATGCTGGGATATGTGCTGGGCATTTCTCTGCAAAAACTACTGCTGACAATATTTTAAGGGCAGGGTATTATTGGCCCAGTGTTTTTAGAGATACCCATGCATTTGTTCAGAAGTGTGAGCCTTGCCAAAGATTCTCAAACAAGTTAAATTTCTCAGGTGCCCTGTTGTTAAATCATGTAAGTGTCGAGGCACCTTTTTCCATGTGGGGTATTGACTTTATTGGAGAATTTTTAGAAAATTCTAGTGGAGGAAACAATTGGATACTAGTAGCCATTGATTATTTTACTAAATGGATTGAAGCCATTCCTACAAAAAAGGAAACAAGTAAGGTAGTCACTGAGTTTCTGATGCAGAATATTTTAACCAGATTTGGTGTCCTAGCCAAACTAGTCATGGATAATGCCATGTGTTTTAGATTTAATGAGATCAAAGACTTTTGCAATGAATATGGTATTATAATTTCTTATTCATCCCCATATCATCCTCAAGAAAATGGCTAGGGAGAATCTAGTAACAAAAGCATTCTGAAAATTTTAAAGAAAACCTTAGAAAAGAACAAGAGAGCCTGGCATACAAATTTGAGATTAGCCCTGTGGGCTGATAGAATAACAGTTAAGAAGGCTACTGGTAGGTCACCATTTGATCTAGTATATGGTTTGTAGGCTAGGATGTTGTTATTCCAAATCTTGATCTTTTCCCTTATTGTTCCTTTTTTAGAGTCGCCTTGTTATTTTTGTGGATCTCAAGCTGCCTAAGCCCTCATGTTTAAAATACTAGCAAAAAGACCCCCATCATGTTTCACCTTTGCTAGTTAAAAAGAGAAAAATATTTTGCTAACATGTCTTTTGAACAGGTTTGAAAAACTATGAACATCCTTGAACTCAGTTCAAGAGTGTTCAAGGGTGTTCAAGCTCATTCATATTCTTATGAAGCAGAAGCAGGTGATTAACATTTGCGCTAAAGTAGGTGTTTCATGATCACAAGTTACAGAACTTTGGTCGATCAAGAGTGGAAGGTTATTGGTTGAGTATTTTGGCGGGATATTAAGGAACAGGCTTGAACAATGGTGAACACATACGAACATCCTTGAACTCAGTTCAAGAGTGTTCAAGAGTGTTCAAGGGTGTTCAAGGATCTTAAAAAAGTGACATGTGGTATAAAAAAAGGACAGCCGCCATCTTATTAGATGTGGACCCCACTCGAGTAAAGCTTTAATGAAGAAGTTTTTTTTGGCAGTGGTTAAGTCATGTCTGAGCTGTCAAATTAATGAGGAATTCATGCAACGTAAAAGTTTGTGCAAAGTGGCAGTAAATGATCATGTGTGGGAACGGTCACTTCTCTCTTCGAGACATTATTGTCTTAATTATGGGTAATTAATTACTCATTCAAGGTGTTTCTTTTAAAGCTCTTCTTGGTATTCATTGTTTTTGAATTGTTGTTGCTGCGCAAAGAGTGGAGGTAAGGGTTTTTGGAGCTCTGGTTGAAGAATTTTCCTCAGAGATCAAGGTAAGTCAGGCTGTCATTCCTCCAGTGTTTAAGTTTAAAGCTGGTGAATTTTATGGGAGTTTCTATAGCAATTCGCAGTCTGTCCTTGCAAGCATGAAGTCTACATTTCATTTCTTTGGGAACGTGTCTAGTTTGGTGTGCGATAATTCTATTGTAACAGACACAGATTTAGAGGGGTATGATGTTGAAGGGATAAGTGATAGGCTTACTACATGTGTTGAAGAAAATGTCCCTTCTATGGAAATTTTGAGTAGTGGGTTATGTATAGCCACATGCTTCCCTCCTGCAGTGGTTTGCCCCGAGCTTATCCATGAATGTATTAAACATTATGACCAGTGAACTGAGTCAATTCTTAATAGAAATGGTGAAGTGTTAATGGCTGTGAATAGAGGAATTGTTGCTTCGGCTTTCCAAATCCAAGAACGGACTTTTTTAGCTTTTTCTCCTGCCCAATCCCTAGTTAATTTCAAGCCTAATGCTGATGTGAACCATACTTCTATACCTAAGTATTGGTTGTTAAATACCCAGAGAGGAGGTTCCCGTTTGCCCAAGAAGTTAAATAGAAATCACATGCATCCACACATTAGTGATATCATGGTAATGCTGCATAGAGTTAGAGGGTCACCTGAGGCTTCTTTGTTTTCAGACTGGTTATTCTGCTATGTAGAAATTATTTTAGAGGGCAAACATAAACTAGATTGGGCTGAATTAATTGTGGAATCTATGAGAGAACAGTTGAATAGTTCCAAGCATGCTGGCTATAGCTTTCATATGTCCTCTTATCTGATGTATTGCCTAGCATGTAGTAGGATATGGGATAGCATGGTTCACGAGCCTTGGATTGATGGCACGTGTGTATTTGAATATTTCTCTATGCTTCACAAAGATAGTGTGATTTAGAATTACAGGAGAATTCATGATACCTTTATGGGTAAACTTTGCTTCGAAATGTTTGGAGATTCGGCTAGGAGGATGAGCTCAGAAGCTCAACACTTTGTGACTAGGTTTGGGAGTTATTATATCCAATTCCCTAGGTTCTCTTATTTAATAATTGGTGGTTTTGAGGATGCCCCTACCAAATTTCCTAGATATGCATTTGACTATTTCATCTTTACTAAAATCTGTAGATAGCTCACCATTGTGCTAAACAATTTCCTTCCTGGAGACCGAGGTGAAAATTTTTCCCCATTACAGCTAGGAAAAATTTCTTGTCTAACCATTGAAGATGCCATAAGTATCGGAAGTGACCTTGGTCATTTCAATTTTAAGTACTGCACAGAGAGAAAAGGCTTTGATAACAAAAATTTTTCTAGCGGCAGCCTGGGTTTAAGGTCTCACATGTTTCCAGTTCCCCATTTAGAGGATTTCTAGGAGGATTGTGTAAACGAATCTCAAGTCATGACCAGAAGCCATAGTAGACTTTGCATCTCCCAAATTCTGTCCATGAGAATACAGTTTAGCATAGAAGGAGTAATAGATGATGGTTCTGATTTGATTGAGCCTAATTTCAAAAGACTTTTGGATACCGAAGAGGTAGATGTTGATTGGTCAAAGGAGGAAGAAGATGACATTAAAAGAAAAACACAGCATGTTCTCAAATTAACTGAGAAATGGCTACAATTGAAAAAAGAGCAGCCTAGTCCTAAAATGACTAGAAATAAATCTTGAATTTTATTTTCTTCCCCCATTGTTTCCAATATGCCTAAAACATCTGGTAATGTATGTTCACCTAGTAAGCAGGAGAAGAAAGAATCTAAAAAAAAGTCTGTTGTGGAACTTTCATCTGTGGTCTCTCCTCAATGTATCACTAGGTCACACTCTCAATCACAAAAGAAGGCGAAGATGACTCAAGAGAAAATGGAGACAGTTAATCTGGATGATGACAAGTTTGAAGACTTGAATTATCAAATTGGGGATGATGATCAAATTGGGAAAGATCTTTTTGATCTTGAAGATGTAACCCTGGATTTAATGGATACTCCTGTTAAAGTTGGTCCCCAACCAACGAAACGCAATGACACATCCAAATGGTTAAATTCTTCAATTAATAAGTAGTGGAATCTGATTCCTGTGTCAATACCAATGCAATATATTGTGAGTAAATATGCTTAGAAAACTCCTAAAGCCAAGAAGGTGAAAATCACAGTGCACATGTTTGCTGATGCTAAGACTAGAAAGTGGACAACCGAGGTCACTACTTATAGGCCTAAGGAAGAGAAGCAAGATGTGGTGGTTGAGGATTTTGAAGTGACAAAAATTGAGTTGGGAATATTGGACAGAGCCGGGAAAAACCACCTATTCAAAGAAACAACCCAACAAATGTTGATTACATCGGTACAGGATAGCAAAGAGAAGAAAGAGTTGAAATAGACCATTGTTTCACTTTCTCAGTTTATTAATGCATTCTATAACTTTGATGCTACCCCGTTGTCTCAATCTTCTCAAGTGTTTGATCCCAATTCTGAAGAAAATAAGACTCTTCTGAATCAAGTTCAAAGGGGATGAACTTTAGTTTCTTCAGTTGATGAATGGATGGCTCAAGTGCTAAATAATGGCAGACAGTATATTAAATATTCGCATTCAATTCTTCATAACACTGAGACAATGATAGGGGAGCTGTAGGCTCAATGTCAAGTATGGGGCACAGATGAAGAAAATTGGGTGTCAACAATGACCAAATTTATGGAAATCGAAAGGCATGACTTTAATAAATTATGTGCAAAAAAGTTGCTTAAAGGTGCCGAGAAGTCTTATTTCTTCATACTCAGAAAAAACATCAGCTGGCATATTGCTCTGATAAGAAGTGCCATTACGGAGAATAAAGAGTATGAAGTTGAAGCTAAGAAAATCTAAAAGGCTGCCCTAACAGAGTTGAAAGTGACTAATTTCACTTATACCTACCCCTCTGTCTTTGATGAACAAGAACTGAAAGGTGCTTTAGATGCTTTTGACTCAGCCACTAAAACTATCAGAGAAACGATTCATCCCAAGGCCTCTGATTTGACCCAAATAGAAAGGATTGAATCCATGCTTTATTTGTGTGTTGATTAGTTATCCAATGTTACTGACAAGGTGAAGAAGCTGAGCTGGAACAAAGATGCCTCGTGCCCGAATAGTGAACTCTAAAATCCTGCATCTGTCACTTGCAAAGGAATTAGTTCAAGAATACAAAGAATGGAAGCCGACTCAATCGGTTACCGATGAAGAGGGAATTCCAACGATAAGCGAGGATCGTGCCTTCGATAAGGAGCCTGATTCAGCCATCTAGTTTCCTTTTTTACTATGTTATTATGCTAAACTTTAAGGACATGTATCCTCCTTCTGATGGATTAGTTACTTAACTATTTGCCCAAGAGGCCGTGTTTTTTGGGAGGCCTCTCAGTGCTCTATTGCTATTTATTCTAGCTACTAAAACTTTTAAAGGGTTCAGAAAAACTTTGGATATAGATAGTTTTGATAATTATAGTTCAGATTGTGAATGTTGTTAACAGAATTGATTTTAGACAATTATCTGTGTAGTAATTTTTGAATGATATGATAGGAAGGTTATCAAATCTGTGTTGTTTATGATCTAGAGCAAGGTGCCCTATGTCGGTATATTTTTTGGCCTATTTTATATCTTTGTCAGCTATTACATGATATCTAAATCTTGAATTTTATCTGTTATCTATTATCTCTAGTTAAAAGTTGTTTATGTTTTTCATGAAATGCCATGTGAAAGTGACTGTGTTTCCTTCCTATTCATTATTGGGTTATATTTACTTTATATTTGTTTAGAAGCATATCACCAAAGAATGATATTTCTGCCTTTATAAGCTTTCTAGTCAAAAGCTAACCGATTAAATCATTACCTCATTTCATTGAATATCATATTAGGGAGTTGTACCTGTTATAAAATTTAGAGGGAAGTGATCACAAAAGACACTTACCCAACTATTAGAAATAGTTTGTCTTTTAAGGGTGATAGAGTAAACTTAAAAGGTTATTTATAGAAAGACTATTATTTATAGAAAGACAAATCTGTTCACTAACAACTGCCTATAAATAATTTGTTACCTATATACAAGTTCATACAAGAAGAGGAGCTAGAAGTCTCAGATCCAATGAACGACATAATATTATAGCTGACTGAACTTGATGAGATCAGAAGAGAAGGACAGAAAGAAAACATAAAATTGCAACAAAAATTAAAGTATTTGTTTGATAAAAGAGCAAGTTGCAGAAAATTTATACCTAGTGACCTAGTGCTCCAATGGAATGTAAGATCAGAAGACAAAGGTAAGCATAAAAAGTTTGAATCTTTATGGCTTGGTCCTTTTATTATTTCTCAAAGTTTTGGCAAAGATTCCTATATTCTAAAGATCATGGATGATGAAGAGTATAAGTTGCTAGTGCATGGGAAATTTCTGAAGCCTTTCTTCAACTAAGAAATAAAGTTTTTTTGCACAAGTAAATATGTATTATACTGTGTATAGTTCCTTTCTATTGTGTGTTTTCCTTCAATAGTAGTTTAGTCTGTGTCAAATAAGAGGTTTGCAACCAGAGATTTTGAGATTCTTGTCATAAACTTGTGTTTAGCCATCCTCAGATAGAGCCATTGTTGGTTGTATTCCTATTTTGGTATTTACCCTAAAAAAATTTTGAATAATTTGTCATTCTTTTTCTCAGAAGGTCAAAAATCATATTGGAAGTTGTTTTTATACTTCTACAAGTATTGCTCTAGCCCTAAATCTCTTTAAAAAGGTCAGAAAACCCTAAACCCCTAGGTAATTTTCATTCGAAATGCATTAAGCCCTAAAATTTCAAAGATGGTTCTATTTTTAGATTAACTTTTTCATGACTTAAGTTGAGTTTATGTGCATGTGCTTATTTCTCAGTAGCAAAGTATCATAAGAAAAACTGAATATTCTTTATGATTTGGAGACTTGGCAAAAATCCTTGGTCACGTAGTTTCTTGATAAAATGGAATATGCCAAAATAGTTCTGGGATTTAATGCAAACCATTGATTTTAAGTTATGATCTGATGGTAGTTGCATTGTTTCCTGATCAAAGCAGAGTTAATTATTTGGTTTGGCGACTTTGAGACTACACATTTGCATTGTCTCCTGATGAAACTCATGGTTATGACTTAAGTTCATAAGTTAAAGTTTCACTGTTGTCACCAAATCTCATGATCAAAAGTGAGTTAAGTGAAAGAATCGGAGATTTAGCAACAACCATTGATTAGAGTTATAATCTAATGGTAGTCGGGAGGTCTCCTGATTATAACTATGGTTCAGAAATTATCATGTGACAAGGAGATTCAATGGTCGCTAAGTCTCTTAATAAACCAGAGGTCAGATGACAGATTAAATAAAGGCGTTGTCGCCAGGTCTCCAGATGAAAGATGGGTTAATTTAATGATTATAAGATTTAACAACAACCATTAGATGGGGATATGATCTGACGGTAGTTGCATGGTTTCTTGATAAGATTTAAAAGTAAAAAGGTATTAAGTGATTAAGAGACAAGAGGAAAATATGAGACATGTGTTCAGTTGTCGCTAAGTCTCATGAAGAATTAGGGTTTGTAATGAAGTTTAAGAGACTTAGTGACAACCGTCAGATGCTGAGAAAAGTGAGATCAATGGTGGTCGCATTGTCTCTAGATGAAAATTTAAAAGATACTGTAAATCACGTGATTAAGAGACTAATGTGTTTAGTAACATTGTCTCTGGATTAGACATAAGTTAAGAAAATGGTCAGGAAACATAGAGATTTCACAGTCGCTGAGTCTCCAGATGCAACCCAAGGTATATAACAGTTAGCAAAAAGTGCTTTGTCACGATGTCTCTATATGATGAAGGGTTAATTTAAAACATATTTAAGAAACATCACGATAACCATTGATCTAATGGTTGATCCTATGGCAGTCGCTTAGTCTCTTAAGGAGACCACTCAGTCGCTGGGTAGCTAGATGTTAACTGGAGTAAAATAAAGAGTTTTCTACACCGCCATCATAGACATTCGCTGACCAATCACATTTTAAATATTTGATAGATGGAAAAAGTAGCTGTAATATGAGTTAATACAACCAATCAAATTTGATTTCGATCTCATTTTAAATTTTATAAGGTTTTATATTCAAAAACCCTAACCAAAAATTGATTGTCTGACAATTTGAATGCCACGGCTAGAACCAAAAATTGATGCAACAATATGTGAAACTAATGACAGAAGTGATTGAATTATAAGCTCACCAATTTTGAAGAGAAATATGCATTGAATTCTCAGTTATAAGTATACTTGTTTGTTCTCATTTCATTTTACCAATTTCCAATTTTTGAGAGCAAAGAGTTTATTGAGTTTTGCATTTTATGAGAAGAGTTGATTTTCCAACAATTAGAGAATTCAAAAGGTGATTTAGTGATTCAGAGTTTTGACAGAGAGTACAGTTTACCATGTTTTTAGTGGCTGAGTTAAGAATTGCAGAGGTTTTCATAGTTGGTGGTTAGGGTTTACAATTAGATTTTTTTTAATATCGGTGATAAGGTTTGAGAACATAACATAAAAGAAAGATGAGAAAAACACAAAGTATGGCATCCACTAGTGGAATAAGTGATGATATCAATGATGAATCAAAGAGAAAGAGGAGCTATTCAGATGAGTTTCTCACTTTGCTGCAAGGGTTGAGCCAAAATAGAAAGGTAAGTGCCGACACTTTGGTTGATGATATGGATTATATTAGAGATAAAAAAACACCAGGGTCATCAAGATATTCATGTTTTAATTATTTATTTAAAATAGTGATGAGCCCATTGTGAGACCCACCTCAGAAAGTCCTTGTTTCACTACCTTATTTTGTTATGCTTTCAGTACTTTCTATGCTTTCATTGTTTATGTACTTAAACATACTTTGACCTTTTGAGACTCTTATGTGTTTGAGGATCTGAGGATTTCTATGTTATATATTCAGTACCTGATTATGTAGTCAGGGTACACTTGAGATACTACATGTTTTGATTCAGTTTTAGTTTATGATGATGTCATATGTGAGATCTATTGAGTAGAGGTAATTGTGATGGAATTTGGTTTATAAAACTGATGCTATGCTTATATAAGTTCGAATTCATATATAGTTTTATGCAATGAATTATTGATGTCATTTTATATGATTCTTTTATATCATGTTGTTTTAAACCTACTGATGTGTGCAATAAGTGTGCAGGGATAGTTGACCATGGATCTAAATCGGGGAAACAGTATTGGAACCCATGTAAATTTCTGTGCATTCTAAGGTCCTGTTTATATAAATAAACATGGACCTTGTTGTTTATGTGGTTATCTCATAAATTTGGTTTGCATGTGTGCAATTACATTAATAAATGTTAATGTGAATGAGTCATGTCATTTGTTTTAAATTAATGTGTCAAATTTGGCAATTGTTGCAATTTAATGTTGACATGGCTAGTAAAGGGAACCGGGCTTAAGTATAGGGTTAACTAAGGTTACCTATGTGTAGTACCCAAGCTTACCCCAAGATTAGAAGTTTCTAGAAAGTCTACTTGACTTAGAAATTTGTAGCTTAACTTTGGGGTTAGTTTAGGAGGGTCATTTGGGCTTCTAGAGGGTAACCGGGGTCCGTTCTAGTCACCCAACTTGGTACCCTAGGGGTTAGGGGTCATTTTCAGTTATTAATGAGACTCTAAAATCATTTATTTCTCCCTTAAAGTGTCATTTTAAAACT
This sequence comes from Thuja plicata, assembly GCA_018584345.1. NCBI lineage: Eukaryota > Viridiplantae > Streptophyta > Pinopsida > Cupressales > Cupressaceae > Thuja > Thuja plicata. The sequence continues at coordinate 262,547 of MU226713.1, read as the reverse complement.
TGAGCGAATTTTGAAGAGGAGTGTAACCTTGGTTAACCTCTCTTTTCTTCCAAGTTTCATTTGAATCCACCCATGGAGAGTTAAGGCAAGTGGATAGTTAAGGTTTGGTTAGAGTCACCTCACCTTTGGGTTAAGCCATAATATTGTTGGAGGTTTGCCTATTTAGGGAAGGAATTTGGATGAGTTGAGTGTTCACCCACTCTCTACCCTTAGAGACAGAATTCAGTTTGAAGGAGCCTTTGGAGAAGGAGCTTAGGAATGATAGCTGAACACCATTTCTACCTCACCTTAGCTTGGATTAAGGTTGGATCTCTTTATAGTAGTTTATTTTTGTTCTTGAGTGTTCTTGAGCTTGAAACTGCATTAATGAAGTCCTATGTATATTTTGAGTTATTTTCAAATTTGAAATTTAATGTTTTGTTTGATCATGTCTTTATTTTGTGATTGAATTTTGAATGGGTCTTCAAGGCAGACTCACCCTTGGGAGGGCAGAGTAACCTTGAAGGGGTAGATGAAAATGATTTCAATTTTAGTGTAGAGTCTCCCATGTGTGGAGGGATAGACATGGGGTTTCATGATACCCATGATGCCAAGTAGGGCCTAAGGGCACCTAGGGGGCATAAGGAGGTTATTTCAGGACTACATCTTGTGAAGATGGTTCTTTCAAGTCTATGTGAGGCTTGTGTTTTAGTTTTTCTACTTGGCTTTCTCCTTTTCTGAGGTCTACCACTACCCCTATTTTTTGGAAGGCCTCTTGGAGACCTTCCTTTTATTCTACCTTGTATCGGGAAGTTTTTAAATGTGGGTTTATATATATATGTTTGTCTTATGAGAGTTTTGTGAGTTCGTGTTTGTATCTCATTCCAATTTGGATCCCCAAGCTCGGGGGTGGCCTTGTAAAGGCCCAAATTGGGAGGTGAGCCTCCATGGTCAACCTCATCTATGCAGGTATCAGTTGGATATAGAAGGTTTTTATTCTACCCTTTTTATGCAAGATGGGAACAACTGTAAAATTTTAGTATTGTTGTAAGCGTTTATTATTATGACATTATGGCCTGCATCGTATTAAGCTTCTTTCATTGTTGCAAAGTTGCACTAAGGGCTATTCAGGAGATTTGTAACCTTATATCATATGTAAATTTTAATTATTCTTATAGTAGTATGTAAATCCAATGGTTAGTGTAACCTTACTTTACTTAGAATTAAGAAAAGAGAATATTGAAAATCTATTAAATGGTTTGTTTTATTAAAATTTTCTTGATTAGTTATTAGTTAGCTAGCAGCAAACCAAGATTTTCCATATTAAAATAAACATAGTTCAAAATGAAACAAGAATTTAACTTTCATATTTTATGTTTATACTCTTTTATTCAAAAAAATAATCTTATCATATTTCGTGCATACAAAATACATTAAATTTTAGCTCGGGTTATTTATTTTGAGGAAATTCTATTGGTAAATATGTCATTGTTAAATTTTTAAAAGTTTTAACCTTTTAAAAATCACCTTCCTCCGTTGTCGTGCGGCAGTGAAATCTGCCTCCTCCATCGCACAGTAACATAAAGATTTGATAGGGTTAGTTTGAATTAAATAATGCAAAATAAAATAGACATATTTCAATTTAGAGTTGAATTCATTAGAGTTAGAAAGTTTATTTTATTAGCTTATTTAGATAGGAATTTTAATGTTTATTAATCATTTCATATTGTTAAATTTTGTTTTATCTTAAGATAAATATAACTTAAAGTAGATTTGATTCTATTAAATAAAATAAATTAGATTTGATTTTGTAGATTAGATTTAAATTTATAGATTATTGGATAGTTAGTGATAATATTTCAAGAAGATATATTTTGTTAGGAGTTATTCTCTAAATGTTTATTTAGTAGAGATGTTAGATTGTAGGGATTGTGTGTTTAGTTTTTAGACAATTAGAAAGTTATAATTTTATGCATTAAGGTTAGAAATTTTATGCATGTTTAAATAGGTAGTAGTTATATTATTTTAATTCTACTTCGAGATTTGATTTAGTTTATTACAATATTTTAAATTTAAATTAATATTATTATATTAGATTTTATTTAGATAGAAATTATATTAGATTTGATTTTATTTGTAAATCAAATTTTATCTATATTTAAGATATTCTAATTAGAAGTGATTTCATGATAGTATAGATTTAATTAGATCTTTTTTATAAGATTTGATTTTTGTTAAAATAGATTTGATCTTATATTTAGATTAGATTTTATTTTATATATAAAATTAGATGGTTAGTTAACATTTTGTTTTAAAGTAAATAATTGGTTTATTTATTATTTCAAGATTACGGTTATTGTATAGAATTATAAACTTTAAATATGTTAGCTAATTTTAATGTTAGGCTTTTAATTTAAAAAAAGGATATTGTTAATTAATATATAAATATAAGGTTTAGAACATTATTTATCTAATTAAATTATCCATTTTAAATTAATAACCTAGATAATGTTTTATCGGTAAGGGGGTCATAATAATCCCCTTATCTTTGTGATATACATCTATTAAGGGTATTATCGCTACCTTTGACTAGCATCATGCACAGTTCACTTTTGGTCAATCATTGTCAAACTTCCTCTGATCAGCCCGATTTTCATCCCAGATGTTACCTGTACCTGTTGGACCCTAGGATTTTAGTTTAGCACATTTTGGAGATGGTTGACTTTTCGGTCAACTCTGGTTGAGTTTTGGGTCAACTATCTCAATTTGCTTGTGTGAGTTTTCCTAAGGGTTTAGCAGACCTTAGTAACTTATTTTCACATATTTTGGAGTACAGTTGACTTTTGGTTAATTTTCTTGTTTTGCATGCAGATCGAAGCACGTAGTTTAGGTATCTCTGTAGGATAGTTCTGAGAGCTATCCTACCTTGTATGACCTTTATGTTTTTTTTGTTCTTTTGCACCATTTTGCGTGCAAGTGTTACCTTAGAGGTAGATTAGTTAACCTCTTTAGCATGTGTTTAAAAAATTTTGATCATGTTTTTTTCCCCAACTTTTGGGCATGACATTTATGTATTAGAGCCATGTTTAACAATATTGGGAACCTAACCCACTGCGTTATTTCTAAACTTTGTCATGTATGTGTAGATGTCACCTGTCACTCTTTAGGCCCATTAGTAGGGACATGGTCAGAAACGTACCCCCGCAGCTCATGTGGTGGTACGACCCAAGGTGGAGAATCGCATAAGGGATCAGAGTCCACCTCCTGAACCACCTCTGGATCCTAATGTAGCACTATTGTTAGCCTTTCAAAACTTGGTCGGGCTTATTCTAGACCACATGCCACCAGTTAATCAACAAAGAGAGAGAAGTAGGAGCCCACCTCCTAGAATGGGAGAGGATTAGGCTGATCAGGAAGAAGAGTCCATTGGAGTACTAGGGGGTATTCCCAGGGGAGGTGCCCAGAGGCTCAATAGAGCACCCCCCGATATTGGAAACTAGATCATAGATTTGATGAGGCTCAAACCACCTCCCTTCTTAGGAGAAGCAGATGGGGCAAGAGCAGAGGGTTGGCTTTTAAGCCTTGAGAGGTGTTTCAGGTTATGGAATTATGGTAAAAACCTTAGAGCACAATTTGCAATTCTTCTATTTAGATACCAAGAATCTACTTGCTGGAGGCATGAGGAGTCGAAGGGACACATAGACATTAATACCCTTACTTAGAGAGATTTCCTTGAGCTTTACAAAGCGTGATATGTTTCAGAACAATTTAGGAAGCATCATATTTATGAGTTCCATGACCTTCGACAATGGGGTCTTACAGTAGCCCAGTATGAGGGCAAGTTTCTCGATCTCCTACCTTATGTGGAATACATGGGTGACAAGAAGCCATGGTAAATAGGTTTATCAAGGGGTTAAATACTGTGATTTTAGATAGGATACGCATGGTACCTTCAGGAGATTTTTGGTTCACAGTAGACAGGGCCTTAGTGGCCGAAGAGATAGTTAGAGGACAAAAAAAAGCTAGGGATAGGTCCCATAACTGTAATCTTGAACCGCAAGCCACAGGTAGTTAAAGATGCTCATGGAAGGGTAATCAAAGGAACTCATCAGGGACATTCAGGGCCCCACAGTAGCAGCAGCCATAATAGTCTCAGCAAGACTGAAGACCACAGATGTCAAGCACACCCCCAATGCGGACTCAATAGTCCTCTAGGGGTGGGTATAGAGAGTCCTCTAGGGCTTCAGGTTTACAGTACTCTAGGCCTTCAGGTGTTCAGGTTCAGTCATGTGGGCCATGTTACACTTATGGTGCCATGGGTCGCTTTGCTAGAGAATGTTCTCAGGGGTGTAGTCAACATGCAGCGATGTCCAAGCCGATAGTTCAGGATAGCAAAAAGTCCCACATGGTTTATGTAGCGGTTGATAATCGTCAAGTGGAGCATTGCACCACCCTCTTTGAGACCTCGGGTGGAGTTGGACAACCAGTTGGCTATGGAGGTCATTCGTATTATGACTCAATGAATCCTTGCACTTCGAGGTAGGGAGGTGGACCAGGTTAGTGTCCAGTGAAATTTCTATGATGAGGTTACAGTCCCTTGAGAGGACACAGTGCAAATTAGATTCTAGTAACCTCACCTCTTCGATGAACTTAAGTAGTATTTCATGCCTAGAGGGAGTGGATGTGAGACCCACCTCAGACAGTCCTTGTTTCACTACCTTATTTTGTTATGCTTTCAGTACTTTCTATGCTTTCAGTGTTTATGTACTTAGACATACTTTGACCTTTTGAGACTCTTATGTATTTGAGGATCTAAGGATTCCTGTGTTATATATTCAGTACGTGATTATGTAATTAGGGTACACTTGAGATACTACATGTTTTGATTCAGTTTTAGTTTATGATGATGTCATATGTGAGATCTATTGAGTAAAGGTAATTGTGATGGAATTTGGTTTAGAAAATTGATGCTATGCTTATTTAAGTTCGAATTCAAATATAGTTTTATGCAATGAATTATTGATGTCATTTTATATCATGTCATTTTATATGATTCTTTTATATCATGTTATTTTAGACCTACTAATGTGTGCAATGAGTGTGTAGGGATAGTTGACCATGGATCTAAATCGGGGACCCAATATTTGAAACTATGTAAATTTTCATGCATTCCAACGTCCTATTTATATGAAGAAACATGGACCTCATTGTTTATATGGTTATTTCATAAATGTGTTTTGTATGTGTGTAATTATATTAATAAATGTTAATGTGAATGAGTCGTGTCATTTATTTTAAATTAATGTGTCAAATTTGGCAATTGTTGCAATTTAATGTTGACATGGCTAGTAAAGGGAACCATGGTTAAGTATAGGGTTAACTAAGGTTACCTATGTGTATTACCCAAGCTTACCCCAAGGTTAGAATTTTCTAGAAAGTCAACTTGACTTAGAAATTTGTAGCTTAACTTTAGGGGCAGTTTAGGAGGGTCATTTGGGCTTCTAGAGGGTAACCGGTGTCAGTTTTAGTCAGCGAACTTAGTACCCTAGGGGTTAGGGGTCATTTTCAGTCATTAATGAGCCTATAAACTCATTTATTACTCCCTTAAAGTGTCATTTTAAAACTTGAGCAAATTTTGAAGAGGAGTGTAACCTTGGTTAACCTCTCTCTTCTTCCAAGTTTCATTTGACTCCACCCATGGAGAGTTAAGGAAAGTGCATAGTTAAAGTTTGGTTAGAGTCACCTCACCTTTGGGTTAAGGCATGATCTTGTTGGAGGTCTGCCTATTTAGGTAAGGAATTCAGATGAGTTGAGTGTTCACCCACTCTCTACCCCCAAAGATAGAATTCAGTTTGAAACAACCTTTGGAGAAGGAGCTTAGGAAGGATAGGTCAACACCATTTCTTCCTCACCTTAGCTTGGATTAAGGTTGGATCTCTTTAAAGTATTTTATCTTTATTCTTGAGTGTTCTTGAGCTTGAAAATCCATTGATGGAGTCCTATGTATATTTCTTGTTGTTTTCAAATTTGAAATTTAATATTTTATTTTATCATGTCTTTATTTTGTCATTGAATTTCGAATGCGTCTTCAAGGCACACTCACCCTTGGGAGGGTAGAGTAACCTTAAAGGGGTAGATGGAAATCATTACAGTTTTAGTGTAGAGTCTCCCATGTGTGGAGGGATAGACATGGGGTTTCATGATACCCATGATGCCAAGTAGGGCCTAAAGGCACCTGGGGGGCATAAGGAGGTTATTTCAGGACTACATCCTGTGAAGATGGTCCTTTCAAGTCCATGTGAGGCTTGTGATTCAGTTTTTCTACTTGGCTTTCTCCTACTGCGAGGTCTACCACTACCCTTGTTTTCTAGAAAGCTTCTTAGAGACCTTCCTTTTGTTCTACCATGTATCGGAAAGTTTTTAAAAGTGGGTTTTTATATATATGTTTATCTTATGAGAGTTTTGTGAGTTCCTATTTGTATCCCATTCCAATTTGGATCCCCAAGCTCAGGGGTAGCTTTGTAAAGGCCTAGGTTGAGAGGTGAGCCTCCATGGTCAACCTCATCTATGTAGGTATCAATTGGATGTAGAAGGTTGCTATTCTACCTCTTTTATGGAAGATGGGAACAACTATAAAATCTTAGTATTGTTGTAAGAGTTTATTATTATTATGATATTATGGCCCTCATTGTATTAAACTTCTTTTATTGTTGCAAAGTTTCTCTAATGGCTATTCAGGAGATTTGTAACCTTATATCATATGTAAATTTTAAGTATCCTTATAGTAGTATGTAAATCCAATGGTTAGTGTAACCTTACTTTACTTGGAATTAAGAAAAGAGAATATTGGAAATATTTTAAATGGTTTGTTTTCTTAAAATTTTCTTGATTAGTTATTAGTTAGCTAGCAACAAACCTAGATTTTCCATATTAAAATAAACATAGTTCAAAATAAAACAAAAATTTAACTTTCAGATTTTATGTTTATACTCTTTTATTCAAAAAAATAATCTTATCATATTTTGTGCATACAAAATACATTAAAGTTTACAGGGTTATTTATTTTGAGGAAATTCTATTGGTAAATATGTCATTGTTAAATTTTTAAAAGTTTTAACCTTTTTAAAAAATGAAAGTTTAAAAAAAAGCATTCAGAGTTTTATTTTGTGTTCTTAGAGTATTATTATTATTTTTTACACTTAAGATTGTTTGAAATTTTGACAAAATTGGAAATGCATATAACTGAAATATTTCTGCAACAATGTTTAGGAATTAATTTTGGAAGCTAAACATGAAGTAAAATCTATAAATATATATATGAAGTGAATTTTTTTATGAGACTAAAATTTATGTTTCTTAACTTAAATGAATTCTGGAAAATTATTTTACAAACATTAATATGCTTAAATTTAAAATTTTCTTCCGCCATAATTTAGAGGCTAAAATATAAATTCTAACCATGTAATAAAAAATGAAAAATTTCTTCCATAAATGCTCTCTGTTTTAACACATAGTTATTTTTCTTATAATTGCTGCGTGTATTCTTTTTTATCTTTTTATATTCATTTTATATATGTATCAATCAAAGTTTAAAAAAACATATAAACAAATAAAAATAAGAAAGAGAAATTAATTAAAAATAAATAAATAAATAAATCACCTTCCTCGGTTGTCGTGCGGAAGTTGAGCATGAAATCCGCCACCTCCTCCATGGCACAATAACATAAAGATTTGATAGGGTTAGTTTGAATTAAATAATGGAAAAAAATAGACATATTTCAATTTAGAGTTGAATTAGTTAGAGTTAGAAAGTTTATTTTATTAGCTTATTTAGATAGGAATTTTAATCTTTAATAATCATTTCATACTGTTAAATTTTATTTTATCTTAAGATAAATATAACTTAAAGTAGATTTGATTCTCTTAAATAAATTAAATTAGATTTGATTTTGTAGATTAGATTTAAATTTATAGATTATTGGATAGTTAGTGATTATATTTCAAGAAGATATATTTTGTTAGGAATTATTCTCTAAATGTTTATTTAGTAGAGATGTTAGATTGTAGGGATTGTGTGTTTAGTTTTTAAAAAATTAGAAAGTTATAATTTTATGCATGAAGGTTATAAATTTTATGCATGTTTAAATTTGATTTAGTTTATTAAAATATTTTAAATTTAAATTAATATTATTGGATTAGATATTATTTAGATAGGAATTATATTAGATTTGATTTTATTTGTAAATCAAATTTTATTTATATTTAAGATATTCTAATTAGAAGTGATTTCATGATAGATTTAATTAGATCTTTTTTATAAGATTTGATTTTTGTTAAAATAGATTTGATCTTATATCGTTTAGATTAGATTTTATTTTATATATAAAATTAGATGGTTAGTTAACATTTTATTTTAAAGTAAATAATTGATTTATTTACTATTTCAAGATTAGGGTTATTGTATAGAATTATAAACTTGAAATATGTTAGCTAATTTTAATGTTAGGCTTTTAATTTAAAAAAAGGGATCATATTGTTAATTAATATATAAATATAAAGTTTAGAATGTTATTTATCTAATTAAATTATTCGTTTTAAATTAATAACCTAGATAATGTTTTATCCATAAGGGGGTCATAACAATCCCCTTATCTTCGTGATATACATCTATTAAGGGTATTATCGCTACCTTTGACCAGCGTCATGCACGGTTGAGTTTTTGTCAACCATGGTCAAACTTCCTCCGATCATCCCGATTTTTATCCCAGATGTTCCCTATACCCGTTGGACCCTAGGATTTTAGTTTAGCACCTTTTGGAGATGGTTGACTTTTTGGTCAACTTTGGTTGACTTTTGGATCAACTATCTCAATTTGCTTGTGTGAGTTTTCCTTAGGTTTTAGTGAACCTTAGTAACTTATTTTCACATATTTCTAAGTATAGTTGACTTTTTGTCAACTCTAATTGACTTTTGGTTAATTGTCTCATTTTGCATGCAGATCAAAGCACGTAGTTTAGGGATTCCTGTAGGATAGTTCTGAGAGCTATCCTACCTTGTATGACCATTATGTTTGTTGTTTTTCTTTTGCACCATTTTGCATGCAAGTGTTACCTTAGAGGTAGATTAGTTAACCTCTTTAGCATGTGTTTAAAAATTTTTGATCCTATGTTTTTGCCCATTTTTTGGGCATGACATTTTGGTATCAGAGCCATGTTTAGCAACATTGGGATCCTAACCTACTACGTTATCGCTAAACTTTCTCATGTATGTGTAGATGCCACAGTCACTCGTCAGGCCCGTTAGTAGGGACATGGTCAGAAACGTACCCCTACAGCTCGCGTGGAGGTACAAACCGAGGTGGAGAATCACATAAGGGATCAGAGTCCACCTCCTAAATCACCTCTTGATCCTAATTCAGCACTATTGCTAGCCTTTCAGAACTTGGCTGAGCTTATTCTAGACTGCATGCCTCCAGTTAATCAGCAGAGAGAGAGAAGTAGGAGCCCACCTCCTCAAATGGGAGAGGATCAGACTAATCAGGAAGAAGATTCCATTGGAGTACTAGGGGGTATTCCCAGGGGAGGTGTCCAGAGGCTCAATAAAGCACCCCCCGATATTGGAAACCAGATAACAAAGTTGATACGGCAAAAATCGTCTCTCTTCTTAGGAGAAGCAGATGGAGTAAGAGTAGAGGCTTGGCTTTTAAGCCTTGACAGGTGTTTTGGGTTGCGGAATTATGGTACCAACCTTAGAGCATGGTTTGCTATTCTTCTATTTAGAGACCAAGAATCCACTTGGTGGAGGCATGAGGATTCCAAGGGACACATAGACATTAATACCCTTACTTGGGGAGCTTTCCTTGAGCTTTTCAAAGGGCGATATGTTTCAAAACAGTTTAGGCAACTTCGTATTGATGAGTTCCATGACCTCCGGCAATGGAGTCTTATAGTAGCCCAGTATAAGGGTAAGTTTCTCGATCTCCTACCTTATGTAGAATACATGGGGAAGGCGAAGCTGCAGGTGAATAAATTTATCAAGGGGTTAAATCCTGTGATTTTATATAGGGTACACATGGTACCTTCAAGATATTTGAGGTTCACAGTAGACAGGGCCTTAGTGTCCGAAGAGATAGTCAAAGGACAACAAAATGCTAGGGATAGGTCCCAGAACTGTAATCTTGCACCTCGGGCCATAGGCAATTATAGATGCTCATGGAAGGGTAATTAGAGGAACTCATCGGGGACATTCAAGGCCCCACAGCAGCAGCAACCACAGTAGTCTGAATAGGACCAGAGACCACAGATGCGAAGCACACCCCCAATGCAGACTCAATAGTCCTCTAGGGGTCGGTATAGTAAGTCCTCTAGGGCTCTAGGTTCACAGTACTCTAGGCCTTCAGGTGTTCAGGTTCAGGCACGTGGGCCATGTTAGACTTGTGGTGCCATGGGTCACTTAGCTAGAGAATGTTCTCAAGGTGGTAGTCAATATGCAGCGATGTCCGAGCTGACAGTTCAGGATAGGGGAAAGTCCCACATGGTTTATGCAGTGGTTGATAACCATCTAGTGGAGCATTACACCACCGTATTTGAGACCTCAAGAGGAGTTGGATGACCAGTTGGCTATGGAGCTCATCCGTATTATGACTCGATGAATCTTTACACTTCGAGGCAGGGAGGTGGACCAGGTTAGGGTCCAGTAATATTTCTATGATGAGGTTACAGTCCCTTGAGAGGACACAGTGAAAATTAGATTCTAGTAACCTCCCCTCTTTGATGAACTTCATGAGTAGTTCTTGCCTAGAGGGGGTGGATGTGAGACCCACCTCAGACAGTCCTTGTTTTACTATCTTATTTTGTTATGCTTTTAGTACTTTCTATACTTTCATTGTTTATGTACTTAGACACACTTTGACTTTTTGAAACTCTTATGTATTTGAGGATGTGAGGATTCCTATATTATATATTCAGTACCTGATTATGTAATTAGGGTACACTTGAGATACTACATATTTTGATTTAGTTTTTGTTTATGATGATGTCATATGTGAGATCTATTGAGTAGAGGTAATTGTGATGGAATTTGGTTTAGAAAACCGATGCTATGCTTATTTAAGTTTGAATTCAGATATAGTTTTATGCAATGAATTATCAATATCATTTTATAACATGTCATTTTATATTATTCTTTTATATCATGTTGTTTCAGACCTACTGATGTGTGCAATGATTGTGCAGGAATAGTTGACCATGGATATAAATACAGGACCCAGTATTGGAACCTATGAAAATTTTTGTGCATTCCAAGGTCATGTTTATATAAAGAAACATGGACCTCATTGTTTACGTGGTTATTTCATAAATATAGTTTTCATGTGTGTAATTAGACTAATAAATGTTAATTGGAATGAGTCATGTCATTTGTTTTAAATTAATGTGCCAAATTTGGCAATTGTTGCAATTTAATGTTGACATAGCTAGTAAAGGGAACCAGGGTTAAGTATAGGGTTAACTAAGGTTACCTATGTGTAGTACCCAAGCTTACCCCAAGGTTAGAAGTTTCTAGAAAGTTTGCTTGACTTAGAAATCCGTAGCTTAACTTTAGGGGCAGTTTAGGAGGGTCATTATGGTTCCAAAGGGTAATCAGAGTTAGTTTTAGTCACCCAACTTGGTACCATAGGGGTTAGAGGTCATTTTCAGTCATTAATGAGCCTCTGAACTCATTTATTTCTCCTTTAAAGTGTCATTTTCAAACTTGAGCGAATTTTGAAGAGGAGTGTAACCATGGTTAACCTCTCTCTTCTTCCAAGTTTCATTTGACTCCACCCATGGAGAGTTAAGGCAAGTGGGTAGTTAAGGTTTGGTTAAAGTCACCTCACCATTGGGTTAATACATGATCTTTATTGGAGGTTTGCCTATTTAGGGAAGGAATTTGGATGAGTTGAGTGTTCACCCACTGTCTACTGTTAGAGATAGAATTCAGTTTGATGGAGCCTTTGGAGAAGGAGCTTAGGAAGGATAGCTCAACACGATTTCTTCCTCACCTTAGCTTGGATTAATGTTAGATCTCTCTAAAGTAGTTTATCTTTGTTCTTGAGTGTTCTTGAGCTTGAAACTCCATTAATAGAGTCCTATGTATATTTCGAGTTGTTTTCAAATTTGAAATTTTATGTTTTATTTTATCATGTCTTTATTTTGTGATTAAATTTTGAGTGGGTCTTCAAGGCACACTCACCCTTGGGAGGGTAGAGTAACCTTGAAGGGGTAGATGGAAATGATTCTAGTTTTAGTGTAGAGTCTCCCATGTGTGGAGGGATAGACATGGGATTTCATGATACCCATGATGTCAAGTAGGGCATAAGGGCACCTGGGGGGCATAAGGAGGTTATTTAAGGACTGCATCTTATGATGATGGTCCTTTCAAGTCCATGTGAGGCTTGTGTTTCAATTTTTCTACTTGGCTTTCTCCTACTGTGAGGTCTACCACTACCCCTATTTTCTGGAAGGCCTCTTGGAGACTGTCCTTTTGTTCTACCATGGATCAGGAAGTTTTTAAATGTCGGTTTATATATATATATATATATATATATATATATGTTTGTCTTATGAGAGTTTTGTGAGTTCCTTTTTGTATCTCATTCTAATTTGGATCCCCAAGCTCGGGGGTGGCCTTGTAAAGGCTTAGGTTGGGAGGTGAGCCTCCATGGTATACCTCATCTATGCAGGTATCAGTTTGATGTAGAAGGTTTCTATTCTGCCCCTTTTATGAAAGATGGGAACAACTATAAAATTTTAGTATTGTTGTAAGTGTTTATTATTATTATGACATTATGGCCTTCATTGTATTAAGCTTCTTTTGTTGTTGCAAAGTTGCATTGAGGGCTATTCAAGAGATTTGTAACCTTATATCATATGTAAATTATAATTATCCTTATAGTAGTATGTAAATCCAATGGTTAATGTAACCTTACTTTACTTGGAATTAAGAAAAGAGAATATTGGAAATCTATTAAATGGTTTGTTTTATTAAAATTTCCTTGATTAGTTATTAGTTAGCTAGCAACAAACCTAGATTTTCCATATTAAAATAAACATAGTTCAAAATGAAACAAGAATTTAACTTTCAAATTTTATGTTTATGCTCTTTTATTCAAAAAAATAATCTTATCATATTTTGTGCATACAACATACATTAAAGTGTAGAGGGTTATTTATTTTGAGGAAATTGTATTGGTAAATATGTCATTGTTAAATTTTAAAAAGTTTTAGCCTTTTCAAAAAATGGAAGTTTAAAAAAAAAGCATTGAGAGTTTTATTTTGTGTTCTTAGAGTATTATTATTATTTTTTGCACTTAAGATTGTTTTAAATTTTGACAAAATTGGAAATGCATATAATTGAAATATTTCTCCAACAATGTTTAGGAATTAATTTTGTAAGCTAAACATGAAGTAAAATCTAAAAATATATATATGAAGTGAATTTTTTTTATGAGACTAAAATTTATGTTTCTTAACTTAAATGAATTCTGGAAAATTATTTAAAAAAAATTAATATGCTTAAATTTAAAATTTTCTTATGCTCTCTGTTTTAACACAGAGTTATTTTCTTCACCAGTCCAATAATTTATTATAATTGTTGTGTGTATTCATTTTTATCTTTTTATATTCATTTTATATATGTATCAATCAAAGTTTAAAAAAAAATATAAACAAATAAAAATAAGAAAGAGAAATTAATTAAAAAAACAAAATAAATCACCTTCCTCCGTTGTCGTGTGGCAGTTAAATTTGCATCCTCCATCGCACAGTAACATAAAGATTTGATAAGGTTAGTTTGAATTAAATAATGGAAAAAAAAATAGACATATTTCAATTTAGAGTTGAATTCGCTAGAGTTAGAATGTTTATTTTATTAGCTTATTTAGATAGGAATTTTAATGTTTATTAATCATTTCATATTGTTAAATTTTATTTTATCTTAAGATAAATATAACTTAAAGTAGATTTGATTCTCTTAAATAAATTAAATTAGATTTGATTTTGTAGATTACATTTAAATTTATAGAATATTGGATAGTTAGTGATAATATTTCAAGAAGATAGATTTTGTTAGGAATTATTCTCTAAATATTTATTTAGTAGAGATGTTAGATTGTAGGGATTGTGTGTTTAGTTTTTAGAAAATTGGAAAGTTATAATTTTATGCATTAAGATTAGAAATTTTATGCATGTTTAAATAGGTAATAGTTATATTATTTTAATTCTACTTTGAGATTTGATTTAGTTTATTAAAATATTTTAAATTTAAATTAATATTATTGGATTAGATTTTATTTAGATAGGAATTATATTAGATTTGATTTTATTTGTAAATCAAATTTTATCTATATTTAAGATATTCTAATTAGAAGTGATTTCATGATGGTATAGATTTAATTAGATTTTTTTTATAAGATTTGATTTTTGTTAAAATAGATTTGATCTTATAACGTTTAGATTAGGTTTTATTTTATATATAAAATTAGATGGTTAGTTAACATTTTGTTTTAAAGTAAATAATTGTTTTATTTATTATTTCAAGTTTAGGGTTATCGTATAGAATTATAAACTTTAAATATGTTAGCTAATTTTAATGTTAGGCTTTTAATTTTAAAAAATAAGGATATTGTTAATTAATATATAAATATAAGGTTTAGAATGTTATTTATCTAATTAAATTATTCATTGTAAATTAATAACCTAGATAACGTTTTATCGATAAGGGGGTCATAACAATCCCCTTATCTTTGCAATATACATCTATTAAGGGTATTATTGCTACCTTTGACCAACGTCGTGCATGGTTGACTTTTGGTCAACCATGGTCAAACTTCCTCTGATCATACTAATTTTCATCCCAGATGTTCCCTGTACCCGTTGGACCCTAGGATTTCAGTTTAGCACCTTTTGGAGATGGTTGACTTTTTGGTCAACTCTAGTTGACTTTTGGGTTAACTATCTCGATTTGCTTATGTGAGTTTTCCTAAGGGTTTAGTGGACCTTAGTAACTTCTTTTCACACATCTCATTTTGCATGCAGATCAAAGCACATAGTTTAGGGATCCCTGTAGGATAGTTCCGAGATCTATCCTAGCTTGTATGGCCTTTATGTTTGTTGTTGTTCTTTTACACCAATTTGCATGTAAGTGTTACTGTAGAGGTAGATTAGTTAACCTCTTTAGCATGTGTTTAAAAAAAAATTATCCTGCATTTTTGCCAAAATTTTGGGCATGACACCCATGCCTATCTCAAACCCTTGGACCTGTGGATTAGCCAGGTTGATAGTTCTTGACGTCTTTATTGATGTCAATTTCATACTAGAATTAGCTAGTACATATGATCCCTTGACAAAAACCATTAAGAGGGATGATGGAAAGCCCTTCCTCACCTTGGACCGAAACACATTCATGAAGGCATTTAACGTTTATTACCACATGGCCATTGAAATAAATTTGAAGAGTTTAGAGAATAGATACATTAGAGAATTTAGTGTTGCTACCAAGGAGATTAAGGATCATCATTTTCCCAAGAGAATGAAGTCCTATATAGTACCCATACCAGGAGCAGTCCCATATCTTTATAAAGATATGAATTTTTATATCAAATACATAGCATATGCACTATGTAGGGTGCTTGGGAAAGATGCAGGAGCAGAGAGGATTACCTTTGATATTTTAATGATGGTACTAGATATGCAGAGCTTCCATACCACTTCCACCTATGACTATATACAGTACATCATAGACCAAATGCACCAGGGTTTTGTGGATATACAGGCTAAGAAGGCTTACCCAAGGTTTTCGCATTACTCGGTCCTTATGCATCTGATCCTATATTATAATTTCCTAGTAATGAATTGTCAGATTTTGCAACCATAGAGGTTTCATCATGGTCAAGCCAACCCTTTTTTTTTTTTGGCTTAGACTATGGAATTATACATCTAGAGACTAGGAGTTTTGTGCTTTTGAAAATGGGATAATTTATCCAATTCTTAAATGTTTAGGTGTTGATAAGACCAGATTGCCTATTAAGGTAATTCAACTATTGAGGCCCTACCAATACCTTTACAAATGGCCAAGAGACCATAATTGGGGGGATTTTTATTATGAAAATAAATTTACAATGATGAGGGTCTATGGTTTCCCCCACCCTCCACACATTTTTCCATTTCATGTACCACCAAGGATAGCTGCAATGGAGTTCATCAGGCAACTCATTTTGGTTGATAAGGAGCATTTAGCCCCACACAAGAAGGGTAATTTTACCCCTAGGAAGTTTAGGATTTATAATTTTACTATTGGGGAGAAGGCTATAGACCCTCTACACACCTGGATGAACCATTACAGGATGAATGTTGCCTTGCACAGATTTGTTGATACAAAGGGTTTTATTCTCAGTGCTAGGAAATTATTGACATAAACTATCCCATTGATAAAGGTACATGAGGAGTGTATGGAGGAGGATTTAATAAGAAACATCTTGGAAGATGAAGAGGTGGACAGGAAATCAATTAATTTCAATGAACTTATGGACCTGGAGAGGCAAGTAAAGAGAAAGGGGAGGAAGTTTGGGGGTTTCTACCTGAACATGCCTTATCCAAAAAGGTTGGATGCAATGATTGAGAACCATACTCTTTTGTGTAATCAGTTAGAGGAAGCACTAGTGGTACCATAAAAGGGCCACAGAGAGAATTTAGAATCAGAATATAATGATGATAGTGATCAGGGTTGTCCTTCACCCAATGCCTATCCAGATTATCAACCATTTCCATTATGGCAGGTAATAGAAGGGGAAGACATCATTGACCTGATAGAGGTCCCTAAAAAGGAAGTGACAAATGAGCCCCCACCAAAGAAACAAAAGATAGAAACAAGGGAGCCTTCTAAGAAGAAGAGGATAGATAAAATTGGAGCCCTAATAACTAGAGATAGACCCTATGATCATTATTTAAGAAAATAGATCAGGGCAGGAAAGAAACTCCAAAAGGATATAGAAGAAGAGGAGTTACCTCTGAGATCATATACAGATGAGAGGTTGTTTCATTAGGAGGAATTTATTAAGGGTGATAATTTTATTAAGACTAGAGAATTCAATGATTTCCTTATATGAAACAAACAATAGAAAATTGGAAAGCAATTGCAATTCAAAGGTGGTGATTCAGTCACCCAAGAGTCCTTACAAATCTTGCAGGATTATGATCCTAAGTCTGAGGAGATCACACCAGAGAAAGCAAGGCAACTGGTCAAGGCCAGTGGAGTGTTATTTGTGGAAGGTTGGGACTTGTCTTTAGCATTCATAATAGACCAGATAAGAAGACAACTTGATGTTAAATTGTCATTAGAAACTTAGGTTGGAGATATGATAAGAGGGTTTGTGTATAACCCTAAATCTCAGGCATTAGCAATGTGGAGCTTAGCTCCTAAAGATCAGAAGCTAGCCATTTTGAACATTCAAGAGAAGATGGAGGAAATAAAATGATATGGACATTAGACAATATAGGGGATATGGAAATAGCCCAAGTAATGACTCATTTTTCTCATCTCAATGAGGCAAAGACAGGCAAACTATCAGACAAATTACAGAAACTCACTAGTGACACTAGTGATATTGTTAAGGATAGGGAGTTAGCATTAATAAAAATTAATGAATAGGAGAAGCTCATAGATGAGATTACTAAAAAATTTCTAGATATAATAGAGCCTGCCCCTGTTAAGAAAAAAGAGGTCATGGATGTTGAGATCAAAACAGAAGATACAAGAGATGTATTTGTTGAAACAGAACAGGGAGTTACAGAGCATAACAGTGTGATTTTGGAAGCATTAGCTTCAATTTTGCAGCATAGGGTACACAAAATAAAAGGTAAGATTGATGTAGTATATGGGGCTTATGGTAGGTTTCTAGGCCTACAAGAAGAAGTGGCTAACTTTTTGACAATTTTGAATCCTTATTTTGTAACTTGGTCTAGAAGAGCTTCACTTTCTGAGAGATTAGCATCAGTATAGTCATTAAGGTCAGATATACCATAAATTGTGACCTTGGTTCGTACAGAAATAGAATAGATTGGGGCCAATTTATCCTCTTTCAAAGGAAAGGCCAATCAAATTGATGCTAAGTTAAAGATGTTTGGATTAAGTTTTAGTAGGTTTGTACCTCCAATTAGGGCTGAGGATGATCAGATTAAACCATTAGGGTTATGGATATCAGAGTTTCATAGTGTACTCCCCAATAAAGACATTTATGTATCTGATTAGGGATAATTAGATATGGAGAGGTTCAACAAACTTTTAGATGAGTCAATAAAGGCAGAAATAGATTGCAATAAATTCATTCCATATATTAAAAGCATAACAGATGCTAAGTGGGAAAGGAAGAAGACTTAACTAGAAAATATTCAGAATTTTGAGTGGCCTAAGGAAGAGGATGTGACAGCATGGGACATTATGAAAAATCCCAAGAAGAAGAATCACGTCACAGTTGATTTAGATGTTGTGGATGAAGAATAAAGGACACATGGAACCTGATCTATGAGCATTGGAAGGTTAGTAATCTTGAAAAGATTATTGTAAGTTAGCCTGTATTGGTGGTCACTAGATCTTGTTACAACTATCAGATACTATCCTAAATATATGTAGACAAAGGTGCTAACATTCACAAAAGGACAACGTACAAAATCAGATTTCATGCTTCAATTTTGTCCTCCCACCGCTTGGTGCTTTCTTGTCTTTTGTCTTTTCTTATATTTTTAGGGTTAGGTTTCTTAAACCATCCAAATCTTGTTGCATCCTTATCTTAAGGATTCCAAGATGGTTTGAACCTATAAATAGATCTTATTCTAACATTTGAAGTAGGTGATGAAATATAATTATAATCCAGACTATAGAATTTTGTCTGAGTTTTTGAGCTTTAGCCCCTATATGTATGAAGCAGGAATATAAATAAAATATAGTGCAACTTCTCTTCTATATTGTTGTTGTCTCTTTACTTATTGTGTATGCTCTTTTATGTTTAATTTTTAAGGCATTTTAGACACATTGGTTACAAGGTAGCTATCTAATTACTTACAAGTTTCTTTCAAGGGAAGAACTAAGTTTTGTGAGTAGTTTTAGAGGGTATAACAATATTTGAGGATTTGATAGAGAAGTTTTGGAGTGATAGGGTGATTTTTAAGGCATCTTACTTGAGTTGCATATAGGTTGTAAGGCAATCTATAGTATCTTTATTTAATTTTTTGTGGATTTTCATCTTTGACTCTGTAGCCCGAGGATAGGCATTGGTCTAGAATCTGTCAAGTGGTTTATCATCATCCAAACAATTTAAAATACATAAATCTTTCACATTTACATTTAAAACATGTAAGTCTAAGAAATTGTATCCTAATATACAATTCATTCTACTAATCCCTTTAAGAGAGGATTAAAATAGGTTGCCCCTCCTAAGTTCTGAGCACTATAAAAGGAAGAAGGATGAATGTCCTTAAAACACTACTATTTGTTGTTATCATTTCAATAGTTTTTATGGTTAAACTCTCTGTTAAGTTGTTTTCAGTTTTATGCAGATTAATTTATAAGGTAATACAGTAAAAAGGTGGAAAATTAGTATCCACATTTACTAATACTATAAGACAACAATCATATATAGGTAATACCTGCCTGGGTGTTGTGGAACCTAAAAAGAAGGAGGTGATAATAGTTTCCCCAAATATTATCATAAACCCTCATCAATTAGAGTTTTCTCTTGCTTGAGTCATTATTTTCAAATATTGGGAGTCATAGATTTAATCAAGTATTCAAGTATCTGTTGAAGGTTTAGCAAGAAAAAACCCTAACACCCCTTGGAATCAAAATGGACATGAGATTTTCTTGATTTCCAGATGAAAATATCTGAATGAGAATGATAATCTTGGAATGGAGATTTTGATTCCAATAGACAAGATAGTGGAAATAGCCTCAAAGAAATTTCTTCTCATTTTTCCAAGATCGGTCTCTGTAGGACAAAGTTAGAGCCAAAAAGGTGCATTAAATGAGCAATAGTTTCGGTTACATGCTCAATTGGCATAAAAAGATAGAGAATTGGAAATACCACAGAGAGATGTCACCTTGTAGCATAGTGTCACACTTGAGGACCATTTTGGTTGTTTCAACCAGACTAGTTTCAGTGAGAACATGTTTGGCCATACATACATAGCACACATACAGTGCCATATAGCACTGATGTAGTAGATCGATTCTAGCCAAAACTCATTCAACAGAGCCTGGTCCAGCCGAAATGGTTTCAGATGGAACCCCTAAAACCTATATATATTGTTTGAGTAACTGATGGGGGTGAATCAGTGGCCTAAAAAATTAATCCAATATCAACACAAAAAATTTATACCACAATTTTAAACCTCTAGTTTCTTCAATCCTACAAGATCTATTCCCTTAAATAATCTTATCAAATAACTACTACTCAGAGCCCACTGTTAAAACTTATCCTTAACCTTTACCGAATAGCATTCTAGCCTTTACCGAAATATAGTAAATAACTTAGTGTTTACCTATCAATCCTGTTTTAGTAATGTGTAAGGAAAAAAATTAAATTAATTAACCATAAACACATTTGACACATGGATTTTTAACGTGGAAACCCTATTAGGGGAAAAACCACTTGGGAGTAGTAACTCAAAATTTTGACTCTTCAAAAGTGAGCTCGTTGAAGAGCCAAGTCTGTCAAAGGTTACAAGCACACTATTAAGTGCAACCTTGCTAGAGGATTTAATATAATAGTTAATCACTTGATATCTAGAATTCCACTATGCTATCTTCATGAGAAACTTTTTGATACTCATTGGGATGTATCTCAATATATAAAGGATAATCAAATCATGCTCGGTTAAGAGACTTTATGATCCAATGGTTAAACTGAAACAGTAAATGATCTGTTCATAAATACAACTTAGACTTGTAGATGTTCAGATCTATTGTAAGCTCATAATACATTTATGATCAATGTTTCCTTTCTTTTATTTTTCTCCACTTCTTTCTTCTTAGTGATGTTGTTGTTCCTCTATTGCTCGGTGTCCACAGAAATTATTTAGCTCTGTTCTTCAACTTGTTTGGTCAGGACTGTATGAACTCTTCTTAACCAGTATTCTCTTCAACATCTTCTTCTCTATTTACCCACCTAATTCATAATGAATTATCTTATCTCTCTTATAGAAATAATTTCACCATTTATAATTCCTTGACTTTCTTGTTCTTGGTGTGATCCGCAATTCTCTCCATTCTTTCTTTAAAGCATACTTTAGTTTTATCCTGCAGATTTCTCCTTGACAACTAGAATAAAATAGCTTTAAAACTCTAGCTTATCTCTGGCTTTTAAATTGTTGATGGAAACAATGTGATCAACCAGTTAAATCCATATTTAGCTCCTTCCAGCTAAGTCTTTTGTCATTTTTGAACTTCATTTCTTAGCTCGGTCTTGACTTTAGTTGTCCTTAGACATCTATGTCTGTCGGGGTTGTCTATCCGTTGGGTAACACTGTGACTTTAAGTTCTACTCGGTAATGCTTGATCGGGTAACTTGCTCTGGTATCACTGTGACTCTTCTCTAGGGGTTCTCTATCCATAGGAGTGCACTGTCCATTGGTTTTTGTTGTTACATGGTGAATACTGAACTTTTATGCATCACTCATAACATAACCTTTATCTCTTTGATTCTTTGAAGTCTTTGACAATATGTATATAACCAATCATATTATATCAAGTTGAGATCAATGATAATACAATACATTAACTTACTTAATTTCTTGCATTAACTTTCTGCAGCTCGGTGATCATCAACTTAACATCTTCAAACATTTAGTCAGTTATAGTTCATCAATCTCTCCCTTTGGCATTTATGTCAATACAAAACATTGTTACTAATACAATATGAAATATATCAGTTGTAGTTCATCCATCTACCAAACTTATTGTTCTATAACCAATACAAATATCTCGCTCTCGGTAAGCTATTCTAGCTTATATTTTTTTCTTGCAGAGTACTTTCTTCAAACTTTATTCCCTTCACTGGATAGATGTAGAAATATTCAGATTATGTCTCTCCCTTTGATGTAGAATCTCTTCTCTAATGTTTTCTCTCCCTTTGACTGATATCTCTTTTTCCTTTGATAACAATAGATATTTCTCATTTGGATATAATCTCTCCCTTATGTCATCTCTCCCTTAGGTCATCTTTCCTTTAGGATGATCATGATGGATATTTCATATGGATATAACTCTCTCTCTCTCTCTCTCTCTCTCTCTCTCTCTCTCCCTTTGACAGAAATGCCAAACTATATCCTTCATCATTTTTATAATATACTCCTTGAATTTCCCTATCCATCAAGANTATTTCATATGGATATATCTCTCTCTCTCTCTCTCTCTCTCTCTCTCTCTCTCTCCCTTTGACAGAAATGCCAAACTATATCCTTCATCATTTTTATAATATACTCCTTGAATTTCCCTATCCATCAAGAATACAATGACTCTGCTATTTGGTATAGATACATAACTTGTTGTGTACTGATGTATCTTTGTAGTCCATCTCTTTTCTTGCATCAAAATGAATGATCTATTGATAATGTGTAGGCTGATGTAACTTCCTAGTCATCTTAGTGACCAATAGACAATGGTCAGACCCCTAGTCTCTTTCTTAGGTACTCAAACGTATCTTTAGGCGATGGCTATGTGAATATGTCAGCTAATTGTTCCTTGGATTGAACATATTCTAGTATCACATCTTTCTCTTGCACTTGTTCTCTTAAGTAATGATACTTGATTGCAATATGCTTAGTCTTAGCATGCACGAATGGATTCTTTGATATGCTTATTGCACTGGTATTATCACAATCGATAATCACTGGTTCAAGAATTTTCATATTCATACCTTCCAGTAATTGTTTGATCCACGTAATGTTAGAGAAATTTATAGAAATATCCACATAGTTTTCTTCTGCACTAGATTGTGAGATGCATCCTTGCTTCTTACTTATCCATGTGACAAGTTTGTCACCCATGAAGAATTCTCCTCCAGTTGTGCTCTTTTTGTCATCTAAGTTTCTAGCCCTATCAACATCTATATAGAATTCAAGCTCAAATTTTCCTTCTCCTTTATACCATAAGCCATAGTCCTTGGTATTCTTTAGATATCTCAAAATTCTTTTGACAATAGTCATGTGTGATTCCTTGGGATTAGCAGAGAATATAGAAACTATTCCAACTGCATATGCTATATCTAGTCTAGTATGAACAACATACAAGAGTTATCCAATCATTGATCTATATAGGGTCTAATTTACCTCGGTTGACTTATCTTCCTTTGTCAGCTTGCATCTAGTTTCCATAGGTGTTCCAACTGGTTTGGAGTCTTCCATCTTGAATATCTTCAACACTTCCTTGATGTATTTGGATTGTGTGATATAGATGCTTGCATTCTATTGAAGAATATGTAGACCAAGAAATAATTTGATCTCCCCAAACATTGACATCTCAAACTCTTTTCTCATTTCATTAGCACATGATTTATATAACATATCATTACACCCAAATATGATATCATCAAAAAATATTTCAACAATCAAAATGTTATCATCAGTATCCTCTTTTCAATACAGATTAATGTTTTCACTTGTTCTTACAAATCCAATAATTATGAGGTAGGAGTGAAGTCTTTCATACCATGATCTAGGTGCTCATTTAAATACATATAAGGCTTTGTGTAGTCTAAAAACTATATTTCTCTTGTTAGGATTAACAAACCCTTCTAGTTGTTCAATGTATACCTCTTCTTCTAGTATTCCATTTAGGAATGCAGATTTGACATTCATTTGGTATGCCTTGAATCCTTTAAATGCAGCATAAGAAAGTAGAATTATGACTCCTTCTAGTCTAGCCATAGGTGCAAAGGTTTCTCCATAGTCAATACCTTCTTCTTGTGCATACCCCTTGCATACTAATCTTGCTTTTTTCCTTGTGACTTCTCCATTCTCATTCAGTTTGTTTTTGAATATCCATTCGGTGCCAATGGCATTCTTGTCATTTGGTCTAGGTACTAATTTCCATGTTCTATTCTTCTCAATCTATTCTATTTCTTCATTTATAACACTGACACGTTCTTCATTTTCAAATGCAGTATTAACAAATTTAGGCTCAAAATCACAAATTAAACATCTAGTGTTCAATGACATACTTCTTGTTCTCATTCTAGCCTTCTTGTCTCGTATAATCTGGTTTTGTGGATGTTGTCTACTGACATCTTTGGCAAGTCTCGATTCAGCTCTTTTTACATCATTTTGATCATCATCTTGACCTTGATTCTGATCTCCATCACTCGGAACATCATTTAGAGCAATTTCCTTATTTTTTAGTGTCTACAACTTGATACTCGGGTGCATTTTTCTTTTTCTCAGGAGCGATACACTATTTCATAGGCAGAGTGTCAGGTTCTTCATTGTAAGAAAACCTCTTGTAGTCTTTTGGTTCCTTTCTACTTTCCTTGTCATTTTTCTCTGCAAATTCATCTATTCTGACATTTGCACTTTCAATTATCTTGTTAGGGGACTATTTAAGACATTTATAAACATTTCTTTTGGTAGAATACCTTAAAAGTATTCCTTCTTCAACTTTGAAGTCAAGATTTACATTTCTATCATCTCTCAAAACATAACATTGACTTCCAAAATTTTTGAAGGAACTTACATTGGGTGTGTATCCATACCATAGCTCATAAGGTGTATTATTGGTGTCTTTCTTTAATTAAACTATGTTCAATGTGTAGACATCAGTATTGATAGCTTCTCTCCATAATGTTTGATTTATTCCTTTATCAATCATTAGTGTTCTTGCACAATCAACAATAGATTTGTTCCTTCTTTCAACAATCCCATTTTGTTGTGGTGTTCTTGGTGTAGAAACCTATCTTTGAATTCCATGCTCATTTAAAAATTTAGTGAATTCATCAGAAATAAATTCTCCTCCTCTATGTGATCTTAACCATTTTATGTCCTTACCACTTTGTTTTTCTGCAATATCTTTATACCATTTAAACGTCTTGAATGCTTTTGATTTCTGTTTTAGGAACACAACTATCATCATTATAGAATAATCATCTACAAAGAGAATGAAGTATCTATCACCATAGTAACTATTTTTTATCATTGGTCCACATAGATTAGTATGGAATAATTCTAGAATGTAATTAGATGTGTAGGTTTTTCTCTTGAAACTAGACTTTGTCATTTTACCTTTTTGACAATTCTTACACATGACATGATTTGGCTTTGACATGCTCGGTAAGCCTCTTACTTTCCTTTTATTTCTTATCCTAATAATATTGTCAAATTTTACATGACATAACCTCTTATGCCATAACCACATGTCTTTGTTTCTATCCATTAAACAAGTGGTGTTTATATCATCAAGATAGAATAGGTTACCTTTTGTCTGTTCACTAGTTCTGATCAACCTTCCTGATTCATTAAAGATCTTTGCCTTTTTTTTCTCAAATGCAACTCGGTGACCTATGTTATTCAACTGTGAAACACTCAATATATTATAGTTAAGTCCTTTTACCTAGTATGCATTTTGACATCTGATCAAATTATTCAACATTATGGTTCCTTTACCTTCAACCAGACAAGGTGAGTCATTACCCATTCTTAGTGATCCACCATTATAATACTCAAAAGTTTCAAACTTTTCCTTATCTCCAATCATGTGATGAGTACAGTCACTATCAATAATCCAGACAACATTTTTACTAACCTTAGATATGAGTGCAGTCTCAACATGCCTTTTGGTGTTGTACAATTTTAAAGATAAAATTTGAATGGCTAAGCAGTTCAGTTGGCGAGTGTGCGACGATCTCATCAGCATACTAATCGCTCAGTCGCGATGCATTTACATTGGAAGCACGAGAAATTACTTAAAGTTATCACTCACTCGCGGTGGATTAATCATTTAGCCTTTTAGATCCGCGAGTGTGCAATTAAATGGAATCGAGCTCATCGCTCACTCGTGATGTGTTTTTCAAAATGAGCCATTTAGTGTGAGAGTCCGCGACTAAATCGAGAACGAGCTCATCGCTCACTCGCCCAAGTTTTTCATCAAACATGAGAAGTGTCGTGAGTCTGCGACTGATGAGAAAATAAGCTCGTCGCTCACTCATGAAGAAATCAGATCGAGTCAGAAAAGATGTGCGAATGTGCGATGAGTTGGAAGCTCGAGCAGTGGTTTTAAGTTGTCGCTCACTCGCGTAGCCTCAAACATAAAAAGATAAAGTACTTCGAGTGCGCGACTGAGTGACATGTGTCCTGGCCCCACTAAAAGATTAAGTGATTGATTATGAAGATCTACAGTGCAGTTCGCGTCTGATCTACGATCGACATTCACTCGCGATGAAAAGATGCTCAACTCTTATCTGCTTCGAGTGTGCGATTGGATGACACGTGTCTAGATCGGTCAAAAGGAAAAAAGCTTTGGCGACTTCACAGGGAGTTAAAATATAATGTTTTTTTTTATTATTTTATTTTACGACATAGTGATAAAAGATTAATATATTTATTGTCATTGCATTATTTTAAATACAGAGTATGTC
>MU226713.1:190990-227484 GCA_018584345.1 Thuja plicata | reverse complement strand
CCTGAATTGCAGAGGTAGTAGCCTTTCCCCTAAGGCTATACCTATTAGTTGGCCGATACAATTGGTTTTCCCAGCATTGGGTAGGCAAACCCATAGGAATCCAAATCTGTAGTTTCGAGTACCAACACCTTTCCTCTTCATCTAAATCATCCTTCATAGCAACAAATACCACCTCAATATCTTCATCAGATTCGGTGTCAGTATTCTTATCTTCCTTCTCAGCCAGGTAACAATCTTTCTTCCCTTTGTCCTTTTAGTCTCGGGTATCCCTTCTATCAAATTATTGGTTTCTTCGGTAATATCTATCATCACCTATGTCAAACTTCTTTTCATATGATTTGTCATTGTTTCTATCTTCTTTTCTTTTGTTAGGACATCTAGCAACAAAGAGTCTAAGCTCTTTACAATTAAAACATACCAATGGTAATTTACCTTTGTATCCACCTTTTCCTCTTTGAAATATTCTAGCCTTTAGTGCTTCAATCTCATCAATCTCTTGGTCATCACTAAAAATTTCACTATCATTTCTCATAGTGTGTTTATGACTTGACCTACTTATTTTCAAAGAAGATTTGAATGCGGACTCAATAGATGGTAAGACATTATTATCAAAGTTATTCATCTCAAATGAAATAATTCTACCAACCAAACTATCTAGAGTGACATTGTTATTTTCTACTACTCTCATTTCTTGTATAGCAGATACTCTAATAGCATAAATAGGTAGTAAGGTTCTTAGGATTTTTCTTACCACGGTTTATTCTTCAAGTACACCTCTAACTCCTTTGATATCATTGACTACCTCTTTTATTCTGCATCTATACTAAGTGATGTTTTCTCCTTCTTTCATTCTTAGGTCATCAAATATACCTCTTAGACTTTCTGCCTTAGCTCTTAGTACATTTGCATCTCCTCCATGTACTAGCTTCAATTTTTCCGACATTTTCTTTGCAGTGGTGGATGTTTTGACATCTTCAAATTCAGCACCAGAGAGTGAGGAAGCAAGTTCTATCGTCATAGAATTATGCTCGTTATTTTCTCTCGATTGATAAATTGTGTGAGGTCCTGTAGGCAACACATATTTAGTATCCAAGTATTGACTAACATCATTTCCAATACCTGATAGGTGGAGTCTTATCCTACATTTCCATGATGTAAATTTTCCCTTGTTCAACTTAGGCACATCCCGTTTTCTCATCTTGTGATCTTTTTCTTGAGTTTTTAAACTCCCTTTCTAAGCACACAAGCTCTGATACCAATTTTTAGAATAACTGAGAGGGGGGGGGTGAATCAATGGCCTAAAAAATTAATCCAATATCAACCCAAAAACTTTATACAAAAATTATAAACCTCTAGTTATCTTCAGTCCTACAAGATGTATGCCCGTAAATAATCTTATCAAATAACTACTGCTCGGAGTCTACTGTTAAACCTTATTCTTAAGCTTTACTGAATAGCAGTCTAGCCTTTACCAAAATATAGTAAATAACTTAGTGTTTACCGATCAATCCTATTTTAGTAATGTGTAAAGAAAAAAATTGAAGTAATGAACCATAAACACATTGACACATAGATTTTTAACGTGGAAACCCTTTTAGGGAAAAATCCACTGGGGACCAGTAACCCAAATTTTCACTCTTTTGAAGTGAGCTCGATGAAGAGCCAACCGTGTTAAAGGTTACAAACACACTGTTAAGTGTGACCTTGTTAGAGGATTTAATATAATAGTTAATCACTTGATATCTAGAATTTCACTATGTTATCTTCATGAGAAACATTTTGATACTCCTTGGGATGTATCTCAATATATAAAGGATAATCAAATCCTGTTCAGTTAAGAGACTTTCTGATCCAATGTTTAAACTGAAATAGTAAATGATTTGTTCATAAATACACCTTAGACTTGCAGATGTTCAGATCTATTGTAAGTTCATAATAACTTTCTGATCATTGTTTTAATTCTCTTCTTTTCCTCCACTTCTTTCTTCTTAGTGATGTTGTTGTTCCTTTGTTGCTTGGTGTCCACAGAAATATTTTAGCTCTGTTCTTCAGCTTGTTTAATCAGGACTATATGAAGTCTTCTTCACCAGTATTCTCTTCAGTATCTTCTTCTTTATTCACCCACCTAATTCATAATGAATTAGCTTGTGTCTCTTATAGACATAATTTCACCATTTCTAAGTCCTTGACTTGCTTGTTCTTGGTGTGATCCATAATTCTCGCGATTCTTGCTTTAAATCACACTTTAGTTTTATCCCACAGATTTCTCCTTGACAACTAGAATAATTTTTTTTTAAAACTCTAGCTTATCTCTGGCTTTTAACTTGTCAATTAAAATAATGTGATCAACCAGTTAAATCCATATTTAGCTCCTGCTAGCTAAGTCTTTTATCATTTCTAAACTTCATTTCTTATTGGTGTTTAACTCCTTGTTAGCTTGGTATTGACTTTAGTTGTCCTCGGACATCTATGTCTGTCAGGGTTGTTTTTCCGTCGAGTAACACTGTGAATTTTAGTTCTGCTTAGGTTACACTTTGGTTCTGCTCGTTAATGCTTGCTTGGATAACTTGCTCGGGTATCACTGTCACTCTTCTCTCAGGGTTCTCTATCCATCATGGTGTACTCTCCATCGATGTTTTTTGTCACATGGTGAATACTAAACTTTTATGCATTACTGATAACATAACCTTTATCTCATGGATTCTTTGAAGTCTTTGAAAATATCTATATAACCAATCAGATTATATAAAGTTGACATCAACGAAAATATAATACATTAACTAATTTAATGTCTTGCATTAACTTTCTGTAGCTTGGTGATCATCAACTTAACATCCTCAAACATTCAATCAATTATAGTTCATCAATATACCCCAAAATTTTGTTAGAGCGGCTCATTTTCCCTGAGCGCCTTCTTAGAATTGTGGAGTGGAATAGGAGTACTTCAGCCGAAAATAGGTAGGATTTTTTCATTTTTTTTCTTAGTGTTTTTGAAATATTTTTAAGTTTTCTTTTGTTAAATTAATGTAGTTGTACTATTATTTGATATTTTTTGTTTTCATTTTTTTATTTTTTATTTTAGAAAATATAAAATATTATTTTATGTAGATTTATTTTTTTTAGTTAAGATCATATGTTAGTTAGTTAATTAATTTAGTTTTATTACATATGTTTTAAAACATTAGGAAAATGTTACAAAATAGTACCTAAAAATGTTACAAAACATTTAGAAAATATTACAAAACATTAGGAAAATGTTACATTAGGAAAATTTCACATTAGGAAAATGTTAATTAGGAAAATGTTATTTAGTTTTATTACATATGTTTCAAAATATTAGGAAAATGTTACAAATTATAAAACCAACATGAAACTAAAGCATAAATCAACATAAACTCTAACAAATTAACCCTAACATTAAAATGAAACATAGATCAATATAAACTCTAACAAATTAACCCTAACATGAAACTAAAACATAAATCAACATAAACTCTAACATTAACCCTAACATGAAACCTTAACCATATTGAACCCTAACATGAAATCCTAACCATATTGAACCCTAACATAAACCCTAAGAAAACCTTAGGAAAATGTTACAAAACATTAGGAGAATGTTACAAGACTTTAGAAAACATTAGTATTAAAAAGTTCATATTAAACATAATATTATACCCTAACATGTGAAACCCTAATATGAAACCAACATCAAACCCTAAAATGAAACCAAAACATAAATTTTAACATAAACCTTAACATGAATCCTAACATGAAACCCTGACCATATTGATCCCTAACATGAAACCTAACATGAAACCAACACATGAAATTGAAAAATAAATCAACATAAACCTTAACGTGCTAAATTTAATTTTTCTTTCAAACATACATGTATTTGTGTTTTCTTTTATCTATTTTATCTATCATGACATGGCATTAGCTAGAAACTAACATGAAACTGGAACATGTTAACCAGCATTAACCCTAACACTAAACAAATATATATGAACCCTATGCATGTAAACCTAATTCAAAATTAGATCCTTAAACCCAATTGAGAAATAAACCATAACATGTTCAACCAACATGAACCCTAATCTTCAACTAGAACACATACTAGAAACCAACATAAACGCTAACATGTTCAACCAACACATAAACCCTAACCTTCAACTACAAAACTAGAAACCAACATGGATGGGCTAACCATGGACAAATTAACCCTAAACCTAATTGAGAAATAAACCAAGTTGATCCCTAAACCTAAAAATTCAACATTAATCTATATTCAACTAGGCTACTTGTAAACCTAGAGACAAAATTGAACCATAACTCAAAACCTCTTTTCATTAGAAAATATGTGCACATGTATGTATATTATTTTAAATTATTTTTCTTTTAAATGTAAATGCATTCATGTGTTTCCAAGTTTATTTCTTTGTAAAACATGTGTTAAAAAATATATAATTAAATTAGAGTTGGACCATGTACATGTGCAGAGATCTACATATATTATTCTTTATACTTTTGAGCATATAGATTTTTATTTTTATCACATTGCATTGGGTAGAGGGGAATCACCTGTAGATTTTGGAGATGCTAGTGTATAGTGGGGTGGTAGTGACCACTCTTCTCATAAATTTTCTGACTCTAGAGAGGGTAGGGAGCAGTTATTCACTAGTACCATAGCTTTATTGACACGAGCTATTAAGGTTCTTGATCAAAGGATCAAGTCATCTACCACCCTCCCTAATAGGGATAGGGTGAAGATTATTAGAGAGAACCTAGTTCATATCAGTGAAATAGTTCAATCATGCAACCCTTATTATAGCATATTTATTGATACATTCTATACTTCTCTCTCTGGTAGTGTTACTAGTGCTATTAAGTATAGACAGGTTGACTCAGAGGTCTCCACCGCTATGGTGAAGACCATGTTTCCTCATTACCAAGATAGAGGTCAGGTCAAAGACTATATGACTACTCTATGTGAGTATGACCTTATTGCACCATTTATATATCCTCGATGGTTGGCTTCTCATCACAGGTTTCTGGGATGAGCTTCCGCTATATTTTTGCAAACAATTGTTTGAAGAATTTCATTTGCATCATGGTGTTTATTACATAGATTTTCCTCGTCATGCTGGGTAGGGGAGGGGGATATTATTAGACAGATTCAGGGGACCTAATGCCCCAATGCTCGATAATAAGTGATCAAAGGTGGGTCCAAACCTTTTGGTCATACCAAAAGTTTTGGAAATGACATATGCAGGATAGAGTGTACCTGATGGCAGGGTCAGGAGAGATGTATTTTCTAGTATCAAAGGTATCACGACACAGGTTCATGAGATTTCATCTGATCATTTAGGGAGATACATGTTGTGTTCCCATTATGGCATTCCCCCACTTGCACATGATACATCCTCTATTGATTATCCATACTAGATAGTAAAGATACCATCTCCCTTAGAGGTTGCAGCTATATCAGATTTGGACCAGTTGCATTGTATGGGTGCATGTTTATCTAGTGATCTACTTTGCACATATCAGGCTTTGTGTGTGCATCTTACTAATTGGATATTTAAAAACACCTAGAAGCACCTCAAAAATGGGTGAGATATTACAAATGGTGGTTAGTCCTTTGCACACAATTTCTCACAAAATCACACTTTACCCAAAAATGTGGGTCATAGAAGATTTTCTTTAGTCCTTATGTTCTTTTTGGTAAAAAAAGTCATTTATATGTGCTATTCATATAAAAAAAAATTCAATAGTAAAGGTCCTAAACATCTATTTCTAGTCCAAACATCAGTGCTCAATATCAAACCTTGGTTCCTAGGAGATCAAACTATTTACTCTTTGTTTCAATCACTTAACGCTACTTTTAATTTGTCATATCAACCTTATTTTTGTTTAGAGATCGATATCAAGGTTAATCTAACCTTCATCAAGATCTCAAACTTTATGAAAACTACATCAACAAATTTTCATCAAACTTTGACCAAGTGTGAAAGTAGTATATCAAACATTGAAACTATAGGTGATAGGTTTCTCATCTTTGCAAATCAAGAATCTTCTAATCTTACATGGTGTAGAAAAGAAGTGTTCGTTTTGAAGAAATAGACACTACACACATTCCTCAGATATAGGTTGTACCTAAAACACAACAAGAACAAGATCAAGATCCTTTCTCAGCTCCTCAAGCTAGTGATTCAGAAAGTGAGACTAACAACAACAAAAACACTACCAACAACAACAAAAACAACAACAACAACAAAATCAACATGGCTGGAATTGAGAATGAATGGGATAATCATAATAAAAATGATAAAGAGATAACCAATGAGTACATTAAAAAAATCCAACAAGACATAAGGTTTCAAAAGATAATGGACAAGATCCTAATGGATGACAAGGAAAAATACTTCATGCATCTAGCTTCAATAGAAGTCAAACTACCTCAAGATTTCGATGTGGAACAACTTACGACATAAGAAGAGGAAAATCACATGACTCTCCTTGTTAAAAAGATGGAAGCATTTCAATCCAAACTCCATGATATTAAGAAAGAAAAGGACATCATTCCAAGGAAATACTCCAAGAGTGCATTTTTTCCTATGCCTTTTGATCAAAGTATACACATGCCAACATTTCCACATAATGTGGATATACCTAAATACAAAAAATATACAAGAGTCATGAACCCTCAAGATCATATACGAGAGTTATATACCCTTATCATGGAGTGTATTCACAAACAAACCTATCTCATGATATTATTTCCTCATAGTTTCAGTGGACAAGCAACAAAGTGGTTCTCCAAGTTACCTCATGGAATAATTTTTTTTGAAGAACTCATGGAACATTTCATGCAAGATTACTCATAAAACATGCAGCACCCTATCACGATGATTGAATTATGCCACACGAAATAGAGAATTGGTGAACCTTTCATATCTATCCTACAAAGGTGGAGAAGGATGTTTGCATGATATCCTCGATTGATTCCAAAAATAGAAAAGATGGACATTTTTGTGATAAATTGTTTATAGAAATTCAAATCATTACATATAATTGCAATGCATTCAAATATTTGATAAAATTATTGAGATGGGAATGAAAAACTAACATACCTTGGTAAGGAAAGGAGAACTCAAAATTTATAAAGAAACTAAAGGTTCTTTCAATTCGAATAAAAATATTAATGAAGACAAATCAAAATATTGGAACAAGAATCATAATGTTGTCAATGATGCAGTAGTAGATGCTCACAATGTAAAACCAAAGAAGCTAGAATTTAATCTATCTACTATTATTTCTCCTAATAATCCTACCATTTGTGTCTAATGTGTGCATATCTTACTTCATGTTGCAGACGTATTGTAAATTTTTTTTTCTAATAATAATTGAAGGATGATCTCTCATTTCTATCCATCTTGGCTTATTGTTTCCATTGTGTTTTATTAGCTACAAGGATTAGACTGATATCCTTAAGGTTTCTCCATCCTTGATTGCATCAAGTGGTATTAGAGATGGGTTTTGTAACCTAGATTTTTTTATGTGGTGGTGGTTGAAAGGACATGACCTACAACTACTAAGGATTGTGAAAATGGTTAGGAAAAATTTTAGAGGTGGAGCTAGGATTGAAAATCTAGTGGTCTTAGACTTGTTGAGACAAAATTCTACCATATTGGAAGTAGTAGAGACTTCTTTGAGGAGGGGAAACCATATATAAGATGCAAGTGATGAAGAAGGAGATGAAAAAAATAAAGAACCAAAAGTAGGAGAGAAAAATAGCACACAACCATAGCTTAATCATGAAGAGGAGAGGTTTGTTAGAGCCATGGATAATGTTAATAAGAGACCTCCTTTCAACCCACTTGATAATCATGGAAGCCTAAATGTTGATTAATTGATAGATTGGATCACAGTGATGGACAATTATTTTGAACTTGAAGGAATTAATGAATCAAAGAAGGTAAAGTATGTCTACACTAAGTTTAAAGGACACACATCCCTATGGTCAAAATATTTATAGACAGGTTGATAGATAAGGGTTAAACAAAAGATCAAATATTAGGATAGGATGGTGGATAAGTTGAAGGATAATTTCTTTATTGAGGACTACCAATTAAGTTTGTTTAGAATGTTTTAGAACTTTAAGTGAAGAGACCCAAGTGTTAAAAGTTATATTGAAGAGTTCTACAAGTTGAACAATAGATCTGGTCATATAGATGATGATGATGAGAAATTTTATTGGTATCTTAATGGTATCAGGATGTCCATACAAGATGAAATTAGTCTGTTGCAGATTAGGAGTGTTGAAGAGGGTTATAAGTGGGCCTTGTGGGCTGAAGAGAAGCTAAACTTAAGGCATGAGAAAAGACAAAGAAGAAGAGGAGGAAGATTCTAAAGAGGTAGAGGAAAATCTTTTACAGATCAAGGGAAAAGTGAGTCTAAAGTTAAGGAAAGTGATTTTTATAGGAGGAATGATAGGAGTTCCTACCAGAATGAAAGAAAAGGTAGTGGTGAAAGGAGAAAGTTTAGTGGTAGTTGTTTCAAATGTGGTGAAGCGGGAAATAAAGCCTTTAAATATAAGTAACATAACTTTGAAAAAAGGCAGAAGGCAGTAGGAGAACAACATTTTCTAATAAAGAGTCCACTATTTTAGTGAACAATAATCAAGTGGACAAAGTTGGAACCTTGATGATTAGGAATTCCTATACCATAGAGAACGAGAAAAGGAGTCTATACAGAGGAAGAATATGTTCACAACTAGATGTAAGATACAAAAGAAGGTGTGAAATATTTTCATAGATAGTGGTAGTTTTGATAATCTCTCTTTAGAGGATTTGGTTGAGAAAATGAATTTGGAGAGGATGTACATCCAAAACCCTATAAGATTTCATGGATACAAGATGAACATAAGGTACTGGTAAGTGAACAATGCCTAGTTAAATTCAATATTGGGAAGTATTATGATGAGGTTTTGTGTGATATTATGGCTTTGGATGTGTGTCATATCTTGTTGGGTAGGCCATGGAAGTATGATAGACAAGATATACATGATGGTATAAATAATTTTTACACTATTATTTCTAATGGGATGAAACAAAATTTTTTACCTTTAGAGGAACCTCTTAAGAGTGAAGTATGTACCAGTGTAAGAATTTGTCTAGTGGATGGAACAAATTTTTTGGATGGTGTGAAGCATAATAATGTGTGTTTTTTCCTTAGTACCTAAGGAGTCTAAGAAAAATGTCTTGGTAGATGAACACCCTTAATAAATCACTAGGTTGTTTAATGAGTATGCTAACATCATATCTGATAATGTAACTAATGGATTACCATCAATAAGAAGTATTAGTCATTGTATGTATTTGATACTAGGGGCTAGTCTACCAAATAAAGAAGCATATATGATAACATTGGAAAAGAATGAATAACTCAATAGAAAAGTGCAAGATTTGTTGCAGAGAGGGTTGATGAGTGAAATTTTGAGTCCTTGTGTAGTGCCTATAGATTAGCACTTGAGAAAGATGGACAATGGAGAATGTGTACTCATTCAAGAGATATCAACCAAATTACAATTAAGTATTTGTTTTCTTTACCAAGGATGGATGATTTGATGGATTTTTTGAGTGGGGATATGTATTTCACCAACATAAACTTGAAGATTGGATATCATTAGATTAGAATTAGAGAAGGTGATGAGTGGAAGACTGCATGTAAGACAAATGAAGGATTGTATGAGTAGTTGGTAATTCCTTTTTTATTTTCTAGTGCACCTAGTATTTTCATGAGACTAATGAATGAAGTCTTGAAAATATTCTTGTGTAGGTTTTTCATTGGGTATTTTGATAATATCTTCATTTTTAAGTAAGAGCCAAGAGGAAAATTTGATGAATGTTAAACAAGTATTGTAGAGATTAAGGGAAGAGAAGTAGTCGATAAACATCAAGAATTCTACTTTCATGAAGGAGGAGTTAGTATAATTGGGATTTCTAATATCTACTAAAGGATTGATGATGGTTCCTAAGAAAGTAAAAAATAATTACTAAGTGGCCTACATTGGGGAATAATAAAGAGGTAAGATCATTTCACAAGTTGGTTATTTTCTACTAAAATTTCATCAGGAACTTTAGTTAAATTTATGGAGAGATGAATGAAACCATGAGAGGAGATTGGAAGGAGGTCAAATGGACACATGGAGTGTTAGATATTTTTCTTATAGAATCTCAATATTGCAATTGTGCTTGACTCTTATATTCCAAAATTTTTATTTATACAAGTAAAATTCTAATTGATGAGGATTTATCCACCTTCTTCTTTGAGCTCCATAGACTCAAGCAGTTGTACCTTCTACAAGTTACTGCTTCTCAGTAAACTTATCAATGGATCAATGGTTTACACTAATTTTCTCTTGTCTTTTATTGCAACAAATGAAGTTTTTTTTTGCAAATGAATATGACCAATCTAATTTAGAGCTTAATAAGTGAGAACATGAACTTGACAAGGGAAAATAGGAGTAAAATAAGGATTCTCTTCCTTCTTCTATTCGAGTTGTAGACTCAGGCGGGATGACCTAATTATTCTCTCTCTAAGGAATCAACAAAATGAACTCTTTTCTTTAACACAATTGATAAACATGTATGTTATTAATAACAAAAATGTAAAGGATTATTTAGATTTATGTTTGATGATGGTAACTACTAATCAAAATCTAGACTAGTGCCTAATCTAGGGTAGAGAGTCAAATGAAACATACATTCACAAAAAATTAATTAATTGAAACACACATAAAAATCATATGGAGTGCCTTAAAAATGACCTTCTCATTCACACACCCATGTATCAAATTATTATAATAGTATTTATCCCTCTTAAACTATTTATAATATTTACTCCCTCCTTGAAAGAAACTCACAAATAATCTCACAGTTACCTTGTAACCTGTACTTTTAAAATCCCTTACAGATTAAACATAAAAGAACATAAACATAAATACAAGAAGACATCATTGATGTTAAACAGGAACCTCCATTTGTATTTTATTAAAATATTTCTTCTTCACTACATTCAGAAAGACAAAAAGCTTGAAACTAGACAACATTCATAAATCTGCCTCGCAGTTTTGAATTCACCATCCTTTGGAATATCTTACAACTTTCTATTTATAGAGAAAATTAGCCATCGTGGGATAGTTAAAGAGAAAGGATGAAAAAATATTTGGATGGCTAGGAAAAACCTAAGAGTTACTAAAAGACAAAAATGTAGTTACATTTTTAGTTGGTGGAGAAGAAACACTTGAGTTGCTGATTTGAAATGTTTCCAAATCCTTGGCAATTGGCACCTTTGTCCATAGATATCCTGGGTAACCTCTTGAAGTTTTTATGAGACCTAGTGGCCACCAATACATGATAAATTACACTATTCTTTTTTATGATTACCCTCCCCGTGCTCATTGATCAGGTGTCAGGTGCCACTTTAGTCTTCATCTATCACATCCAAGTCGATTGTTGCTAGTTTCTTTTTCTTTGGCTTGGTGATATTGTCCCACTCTGTAGCTTTATCTTATGAAGGCTAATTGAAACCTTGTAAGCTATGTAACTTCTTGATCTTCCTTTCCCATCTGGCATTAGTTATATCCTTAACATCAACAACAAACTTTACACAGTTTGTTTCTTCTTTGAAGGCTTCATCTAAGGCTTTATTAAACATGTCCATGTCTAGG
Source organism: Thuja plicata (assembly GCA_018584345.1). Taxonomy (NCBI): domain Eukaryota; kingdom Viridiplantae; phylum Streptophyta; class Pinopsida; order Cupressales; family Cupressaceae; genus Thuja; species Thuja plicata. The sequence goes on along the minus strand of MU226713.1, from coordinate 215,747 downwards.
ACACTATCATCTACTAGGAATGCCTCTTTATTAGGCAGTAGAGTATTGAATTCATTCCTACATTCTTCAACTATCTTTATCTTATCATCTTCTACCTTGACTGGAGGAATAAACCTGTTAAAATCTGGGCCAAACATACTGACCCTTGCATGAATCTGATTGGATTTTCCCTTAAAGAATGACAATGTTGTGCAAATATTCTCAATCATTTCCCCTACTTGGAAAAAAATATCTAGGAGATTTATTCTATGTGTCTGAAGTGCCTCTAGTCTCTCAAACAGTCATCCCCTGCTTGACCATGTGCCAAAATATGGGTTCAGAGTTTCTATGTGGCCCTTTACCTCTATTTCTCAGTGTGGTAGTCAATTGTATGTTGTAGGCCTTGTGAACCAAGTCAACCTTTCCTTTTAGGATATCTACCTCATACTACAAGATATTCAACAAGGAAGCTAAATCCACTTCATTCTGACCTTGACCTAGTTTCTCTATTTCTTTTGGGAAATCCTCAATAGTTTTAGTATGAACAAACACAAGTTCCTTGGCTGGAGTGGGGATAGCTTTGGGAACCTCTTCTAATTTTGTATTCAATACCTCCACTTGCCCCTGTAATATATTGATTTGAATCAAGCATATTTTTCTATCCTTAATCACAACAACTGACTCATCAAATATTTTTGCATACCTTTCAGAGAGTTGCTCTATTTTTTCTTGATTTAAGTGGGCAAAGTGGGTGACAGCCTCAAATATTTATAGGTCGGCAATGTTCTAGATTGTTCAGATAATTTTATCCCCATCCATCTTTTCTTCAAAACTAACCAAGGATGGATTTTGTGTCCTTGGTGCCAGAGACCACATGGCTAGAGTCTGAGATCTTTGATCATATCCACATCCCCTGATCATCTCCCCAATCTGAGTCTTAGAAGACAAGTTGGCATTTGGTTGCTTCTTGATTTGGTCAATTATAAATGCAAAAGCCAAATCCCACCCAGGAACAAGTAGCATTCCACTAGACTTGACTAATTGTCTAGCCTCCTTAGGTTCTATTGTCTCTATCTCAAGATCATAGCCTTTAATGGCTTGCAAAGCTTCACTTTGCATAGTATCACCCTCTGTCAATTAAAATTGGGATCCTATTTCTTGTTGCTTTCTCCATATCAAGATTTTTTTTAATTCATCAGTCTAGATAAATGCATCATCACTTAGGAAGTCTTCTTGATGGAGATCTCTTTCATCTTAACATAATTGGAGAGGAAAATCCACTTCTTTATGGACATATTTTTCTTGTTTCTTCCCTTCTATGATCTTTTTCCTTAGCTTATGGTGATATTTCCTATCACCAATAATTAAAGCACTAAATATGTCCCTTTTCTTTCCCTATGTCTCTGCTTGAGAGGGATCCCCTTGTTCTACTCTCTATTTGTTCCTTGGGGGATCATATGTCACCTCAATATCAAGCACCTCTATAAGATCAACTTCTATTCTCTACTCCACTATAGGTGGCTGAATCTTGTGAGGAGGAATATACACTAGATATCCTCCCTCATTTTCCTCTTCATACTTAGAGGATGAATGTTTCTCAAGGCCTCTTTATTTTTCATCAATTTGTCCCTCGAGTTGATTATACAAAGTATGATATGATTCAATCATCTTTGCGAGTCTTTTTATTTGAGGAAAATCTGGGAAGAAACCTCCAAAAGGAATACCTTTTTCTTCATCTCTTGTTACAAGTATATTAAGTCTTGATACTTTACATTTCTACTTGGTGCCTCATCATTATCCATGATGTTTTTGATAAGATCTTCTTCTACACAATCCTCATGCTCTTTAATATAAGTGATGCTTGGGGTTAGAAACTTCTTAGCACTTTTAATAAAACCCTCAAGATCAACATACCTATATAAGTCCATGCTCATCCTATACTGGCCTAGCCATTTATTTACTGCATCTATGGCCCTTTTCCCAATTGTAAATTCATCCACTTTGAATTGTCTACGTGTGAAGGTTCCCTTTCTGTGAGGAGCTAGATGCTCCTTGTCTATCCACATTAGCTACCAGATAAAATCCATTATGGCCACTCTTGGAGGCACATACTTTGGAAGTATGTGTGGGGGCTAGGAACATCCATTAACCCTAATCAGGGTATAAGTCTTCTCACCATTGAATTCACCCTAATTGTGATCTCATATCTATTTTTCTACATACTTGTAAGGTCTTAGAAGCTGAAGTGCTTTAACTAGTAGTCTAGCTACATTGAGGCACATCAATTCTAGAAGTTGATGTACAATCCAATTCTCAAAGCTACAGAATTCATTCTCATTTGAAGTATAGTTCCAAACCCTAATCCACAATTGTATGGGGTTTGGATAGCCTTGGAAAATATTTCTAGGTCTCAATAATTTTGTATTCATGTTGTCCACATTGAAGTACAAAATCAAATGCATCAAGAGAGAGTAATGCATGAATTTTGGATTTTCCTTCTTCTTAATATTGATCAAGCCCTCATGCATTCTGTCAATGATTTAATGGATGTAGTTAAAGTCTGTGTTGGAGTGGGAATTTAGAATATCTAGGATGATCATCAAAAAATCTGTAGGCAGCTTCTTAATGTGTCCATCAATGCCTATTACCCAACACAACCCATAGGATATATACTTCATGTAAAAACACAAGTTCTGAAACTCATATTGTGCACCCTTAAAAGAAGGCATTGGGGCCACATAATTCTTGTTTGACCTATCTACATGAGTTTGGACCAACTTGATAACTATTTAAACCTCTCTGGTATACTTGTTTTGAGATTTTTTCAAGTCAATCTTAGTGGTAGAGGCATGGTAAATTCCAAAGGCTTTCATGAAGGATGCCCTATCCAAGGTAACTAAGGTTGTTTCATCGCCTTTTCTATTAGTCTTATAGATAGGGTCATATTTCCTAGCTAATTTTATTAATAGGTTAACATCCATGAAGACATCTAGGACAATTAGCTTAGCTAATCCTAATGTCCAAGGGTTTGAAACTGGGATCTACCTATCTTTATTTCTATAGAAATAATTAAATAAATAGAAACTAGAGCACCCAGGAGTGTTGGGATCCATAAAATTAGACATGCTATTAGTAGAGGATTCATCATGTACCTTTTTATTCTAATTTGTTCTTGCAACAAGAGTGACAAATTCATCTGAGAAGTTTCTCTTTCCCTTTTTTTCTTATTTTGTATCCTTCCTTTCTCCACTACTTGAAACCCCACTTAGCCCTATTTGACTCATATTTACTAGTTTTCTGGACAATTCTTCTCTTAGACACAAGATTCTTTTCACAATTACTTTGAAACTTATACAATTTATCCACTCTGTGCTGTGAAAACTTTAATGGTAACCATAATGTACAAAGGGTGTGTCTATTTATCATTGAAAATTCAATGCACCAGTCTAGTTGAGAACTTGGAAACCGTTGCTCAATCACTTGTGCAATAACTTTTCATGTCTTGACATCAATTCTCTTGTAGCCATGGTGTTTGAAGTTGATAGGTAATCAAATTTGAAAAACCCAGTTAGAAAAATCATGAGTTCTTTTTCAGTTTTAAAACCTTATTTTGTGTAAAAGGGTTTGATACATGATCTTATTGGCTTTATTTTCTTTCTTTTCATAGCTCAACAGATTACTTGTACTTTGTCAAAATATTTTTTCTTTAATAGCTCTTCCTTTTTGTTAATAAATAGATTTGTCCCTTTAAAAATGTATAAAACTTAACTCAAATCACCCAAAAACAAGGCCCAATCTGTGACTAACAGTTGGATGAGTTATCATGGGTTGATAACCCTCCTTTGAATTGAGAGGTACAACTCCCTCCTAGAAAAATATTCAGTGAATTAAATGTAAAGTATGTCTTTAACCTGAAGACACAAAGGTTGCTGACATTCAATCATCACTATGAAATGAATGCGATTACAATAGAAAAGATTAAGAGAAAATAAACAAATGACCAGCTGATCACCTATTTAGTCTTCCTGAAATAGAAAATCAAAGAAGATCTCGACACTCTATTTTGCGTATGTTGGGACACCAAGCACACAGACTTATGATGCACACATAACTCTAAACAAAAGGTGATGTAGAATAGTATTTAAGAATGATTGAAATCACCAATAGATAAATTTCAATCACGAAATCATATACCCGAACTAACAAATTTAGATATGTAATATTCTCTTTATTCTTGAATACTTAATAAAATAACCAACAAATTATTTCATCTCTACACATATTTAATCAATTTGCAAAACAAAATTACATTTCTTCTTTCATTCCCTGTTACATTCCATATCAAAACATCATCTTTCTCCCATGATAGCCACCAGACTCTTGTAGAAAAGAAGAACCCTCTTTCTGACTTTTTGGGGTATATTTATCTTCTACTCCCGTCGGTTTCCTTTTAGTTATCATAATTGATCTTTGTAGATCATGTGCCTTTTTAGAAGATTTTATACATACCTCTCATACAAATACTTCCACCTCATAAATTATTGTGAAAGTATTATCATTTAATTAGGGAGAAAATTCCAAATGTCACTATGTAAAATTTATGACTTCCTAAAAATAAGCCATCATCTCCCATTAATCAGGTCTTTTGGAGAATCAACCTTGTTGCTTCTTAAATGTGTCATCCACAGGTGCTTTTGATCCTTTACAAAGTGTTGACATTACTATTCATAAATTTTTTGGCCTCAAAACTTCACGTTAACTTGGTGTACTACGTTGATCCATATATTTAGGAATTCTATCAAACGGTTTCATGCAGACCCAAAACTTCAAGTCCATCAGTAGCATTTGTGTTGCATTGATTATATGTTCTCTTTGCGCACCCATCTCCAGTGACCAATAGAATTATGTACTTGTCGACTTTATCATTGCTTTGAAAGGTGTGTGCACTACCAATAATGAGCACTTCATGAATCATCTTGTGAAGGCAGTTCCACTCACATGACACCATTGAATCTCTGCATGCTTCTACCCTGAAATATGCAACTCCTCATGACATGATTTATGTGTGCTCCATTTTATTATGACATTCTGTCGAACATGTTGTCATTCCTTAAGACCATGGCAGATCATGAGACCATAATTTCTTTAAAATTATTGTTGTAATTGCTCACGCACCATGCCTCTTTGCTTGTGCATTTTTTCATCCACCTAAATTCACAAAAATCACATTTCTTTGTAGGAGTCCTATTAAAATGGTATCATGCTCCTTCATATTCTAGCATACATGTCTACCAGGGCATTTGCAATAAAACAAATCTCTCATCCTGCATTGGCGACATCCATACCCATTTTAAGGCTTCTACTTCAAACAAATGAAGAGGATGCTAGCATAGGTTGTGGAATCTAGTCTTATAGCCATCAGTTTGCATTCGTGGTATTCGATGAGCACACTGCGGGCCATGTTCCATGCTCTTCCTTCGATTGCCAATCTCTTCATCGGCGTCTCTGTTCCAGTGGGAATGATGCATGAAATTGATGACATGTCAAGGGGGCTATGGAATCCACTGATAATTCATAGTTCCATGCATACACATTTTTTCAGGTAGCTGATGTGCACTATATATTCACATCCAAATCATTCATTTCTTCTATGTGTTGACATTGGTCAAACTGTTCGCAGCTATTATCCATCTTCAAACACAAAACAAAGTGTGCTCAAACTGGCTGCAACTAATTTCTTGGTGTCGGTTTCTTTGTGACTTTAGTGGTGAGAGCATATTCAAAAATATGAAGCTGAACTTCACTTAGTTTACTTTCCAAGCTATGAATTGGTTGTGCAACTGGCACATGGACGTGTATTATTGTGTATTGCAATTGATTCACAGTTTTCTCCTATTTTGGATCAACATAATATTATTAGATGATTACATGATAGGTAATCATTATCACCAAACTCCTTTGTGTATCAATCTCGGGCATCTTTATACTCTACATTGACATTTCATCAAGAAGTTCACAAGCAATCTCTTATCTTTGCAAATGATGTCGTGGCTCAATCCCAGGATCGCACTCTAAGAATTAGCTTTGAACTGCTAAATTTGGATTTGAACTTTGAAATTTGAACTACTGAACTTGGCCTTGAGAGATTTGACCTTCTTCACTAATGGACTTATATATTTGAACTGACAGCTTGTGTTCTTGGAACTAAACTTTTGAAATGAAATCACTAGACATTCCACAATACTTAATTCATAGAACCATATCAAACTACCTTGAACCAATTGAACCATATTGAACTCGGTTCAAAAAATGATTAATATGAGAAAAATCACATTTTTAATTGTTAAAAATGGGGTCTAACATTGGCTCTATAGGGGACTGATTTTCCCATGGAAAGATGAGAACTCCAGCAATCTCTGGATAAAAGACAAGTGCCTTAGAAACCATTGGGAAACAGAGTCAGAAAAAGGAATATAGGGAGCTACTTGCAATGTGGGTGGAGGGGAGAAGGGAAGCTACAAACCAAAATGGGAAGCAAAACAAACCACCCAAAACACCTAAACTAAATGCAAACCAGCAGCAAATAGAAGCAAGGAAAGCTAAACTACGCACCACAGAAAAGGAGGACAAAACTATATACAAATATGTACAAGTGAGGTGACCCCACTACAATGAACATGAATAAGAGGATGACTTACACAAAGTCATTCACTAGCTGAGAGAAGTGGGACCCTTTTCTAAACAACGGATTGCATCCACATGAAAGACCCTAGCACCAATTTCCTTTGGAGAATTCCTTGTTGCTGCAAGAAAAACCGATTGTGTGCAAGAGTTTTGTAGAGCATACATTATTCTCAAAGAGCAAAAATTCATCATAAATATCAGATATCCCCAAGTCTTTCAGCATAAAATTTTCAACACCATTAGCAATCTCTAACTGAAAGAATTCATACTCCAACAACTATAAAAAGAGCATCACCTCATCTTTGAATTTCTCTTGAGGAGCAACAATATTGTTAGAATCGGATGAGTTAACGCACATAACTCCTATGCTTGAATCAAATATGACAAAAAAATCATCTAGTAAGCCCCAAGACATATGCCAAAACTCACCCAACTTCCTGACCCAAATGCCAAACTTTTCTTTACTTGACCAGCAATAAACTTGATTTATTTCCCTCTCATAGAATTCATGACAACAGTAGTGTCTACCTTGCTACAAGCATAACCCTTCTGTAGAATTCATGGTGGTTTCGTTCACAAGAGGATGGTCATTATAAAAAAATGAACCACATGAAAGTGCCCCATCTAGGGAATCATGTCGATTAACCAGCTCAAGGCAAATATCTTCAATAATATCAAAATCAACAACAATGTGAAATGAGCATGGTATATAAATTTTACCTTCTATGTTTGAAACAGTTGTCACCATTTGTGTCGGATAGTTTTCTCTATTATCCATCTCGCTATCTTTTGAATGGGACACACCTATGCCATCTTGGAGTTGAAAATTTTTTTCACTCATCTTATTAGGAACACACATGATTAGTTTATCATTAAGATGGGAAAGTGCCATACTTAGATTATTATCTTCTTTTGAACAAGATTTAATAACAAAAGACATAAAGCTTTCATCCCCATTTCCAACACATGACTAAAAAGAACATTTCTCATCTTTTAAAACACTCACTTGCCTGTCATTCTCAAATATACCAATTCTAGCATAGTCATTTTTGGATTCTTCGTCCATAGGGTCTGTTTTAACCAGATTAGTCTCACCATTCTTGACTATAATCAAAACAGCAAATTCCCTATCCAAAACCAAAGCTTGGAGTAAATTGATACTTGAGACTTCTACAGAAGAGAATTCATGTGTGATAGGAACCAAGGGTTGAATTATTTTCTCTTCTTGGGGCTGCAACATTTTGTTAACCAAAAAGACCTCTTGCTCCAAATTCATTCCCACATTCAGCCCTTTGGCCAAACTTCCAGTCATAGAAAAGTCTTCTTCAAAACATCTTTCAACATCATTTTCAATATCAACATTATCAAGAATATCGACTACTGCATTCACCTCAAAAAAAAAAAATATTCTAGAGTAGGGCCTTTTCCAATATACACACATAAAGAATCACTCTTTTCTCCATCTTCCATAACATTATAAGATTCATATTTTGGCAGGGCATTGTTAGAGAGCATTTCGATAGAATCTTCAAGAAAAGGTTGATTATCACAATCTTCAAATATGAAACATTCTACATGGGAGGAAGAAGAAATTTTGGACAGCGTTTCATCATTCTTACTTACCAATTCTTTGGTGTTGTAAAGGCTATTCTCATCCTTAAAAGCAAGATTTGTAGGGGGTTGAAGCACTTTAGGCTGAGCTTCTTGCTCATTCATGACAAGGTGATTAAAATAAATAGATGAAATAGAGATGACTGGATCCTCATCATCATCCACCTTCATCTCTTTAAATTTATTGTTGTAATTACTCACGCATCATGCCTCTTTGCTTGTGCATTTTGCATCCACCTAAATTCATGAAAATCACATTTCTTTGTGGGAGTCCTGTTAAAATGGCATCACGCTCCTCCATATTCTAGCATACATGTCTACTAGGGTATTTGCAATAAAATAAATCTCTCATCCTGCATTGACGACATCCATACCCATTTTAAGGCTTCTACTTCAGAACAGACGAGGAGGATGCTAGCATAGGTTGTGGAATCTAGTCTTACAACTGTCAATTTGCATTCATGGTATTCGATGAGCACACTACGGACCATGTTCCATTATCTTCCTTAGATTGCCAATCTCTTCATCAACATCTCTGTTCTAGTGGGAATGATGCAAGAAATTGATGACATGTCAAGGGGGCTATAGAATCCACTGATAATTCATAGTTTCATGCATACACATTTTATCAAGTAGCTGACGTGCACTATATCTTCACATCCAAATCATTCATTTCTTCCATGTGTCAACATTGGTAAAACTCTTTGTAGCTATTCTCCATCTTCAAACACAAAACAAAGTGTGCTCAAATTTGCTGTAACTAATTGCTTAGTGTTAGGTTCTTCATGACTTTAGTGGTGAGAGCATATTCAAAAACATGAAGCCAAACTTCACTTAGTTTACTTTCCAAGCTATAAACTGGTTGCACAACTGGCACATGGATGTGTATTACTATGTATTGCAACTGATTCATAGTTGTCTACTATTTTGGATCAACATAATATCATTAAACAATTACACAATAGGTAATCATTATCACCGAACTCCATTGTGTATCAATCTCACGCATCTTTATACTCTGCATTGACATTTCATCAAGTAGTTCACAAGCAATCTCTTATCTTTTCATATGATGTCGCGGCTGAATCCTGTGATCGCACTCTGAGAATTAGCTTTGAACTATTGAATTTAGATTTGAACTTGTTAGTAATAACTAAGAGGGGGCGTGAATCAGTGGCCTCAAAAATTTATCCTTTAATCACTAACCACCAATCAAATAAATCTCAGATTATTAAGTCCCTACAAGATGCATGCCTTGAAATACTTATAATAATTAACTGTCTGTCAGTTTTCCATTTCTAACCTTATTCTCCTTGGTAACCGATAAGCAGTAAAACTATTTACCGATACTCAGTAAATATGTAGAGTATACCAATCAATCCAAAAATGCATATGTGAAATGTAAAATAGTAAAGTAATAATCCATACACACATAACACATGGATTTTAATGTGGAAACCCTACTAAGGGAAAAACCACTGGGACCGGTACCCCAAATTTTCACTCTTCTAAAGTGAGCCCTGTTAGGAGCCAACCTTGTTAAAGGTTACAAACACACTGCTAGGTGTGACCTTGTTAGAGGATTTTAATAATAGAATGTCACTTGATATCTGGCATGTAAATGCTACCAATATTGATCAACCTTTATGGGCACAATAGGTATCTGGCATATCTGGTGCTACCTAACTACATCAGCCTCCTTCTTAGACTGTGTATCGGTATTGGGCACTCAATGCTATCTTCATGAAAATATTTTTGGCAATCTGTTAGGATATGCCTCAATGGTTAAATTGAAACAAAATGACCTATTTCTAATGCAACTTGAATTGTATATTTTTAGATCTATTTAAGTACAATACCTCTCTGATCAATGTATCAATTCAATTCTTTGTGCTCCACACTTTATACTCTGTGATGTTGTGCTTCACTATTTGTCGGTGTCCACAAAATTCTTTAGCTCTTCTTCAGCTTGATTGATCAGGACTGTATGAAGTTATCCTTCATCAGTTTCTCTTCAGCATCCTTTTTCTATTCACTCCCCTTCTCGTGTATGTGATTGCTTATGGAAATGAATTATGCTTGTCTCTTATATAGACATGATATTCCTTAATTCTTGATTCTTGATTCTTGGCGTGAAAAAAAATCTAGCCAATCTTATTTAAAGCATAACTCTTAATTTATCCCATAGTTATCTTCTTGCCAACTGTACAAATGTTATTTAAATCAGTTACATAACTCTAGTCGAATAAAAAAAATAAAAGAACTAGTTAAGTCTATCCTTAAGCTCTACCAGCTAGATATTTTGTCATTTTCTAAACTCTCTTTTTTGTCGGTCAACTCTGTAGTTAGTCATTGGTGATAACTGCTAGTTCTATCAGTGTGACTCCAGTTAACTTTAGGATCTCCATCCGTTGGGCATCATTGGATTTTTCTCGTTGGGTAACTATGTTTTTAGCTCACTGGCCATCCTATGATTTTTCTTCATTAGGAAACACTGTCTTTTTCTCGTTGGGTATCACTGTGACTTTTGTTCTTTTCCTTTACCGATGGTGTGCACTCTGTCGGTGTTGTCTATCACTTACTGAATACTTGACTTTTATGCATTTATGAAATCATAACCTTTGTTCCATTGATTCTCTGAAGTCTTTTGCTTTATGTATATGACCGTATAGATGATATCAAGTTGACATCAATGATAATACAAACCATTAACTGATTTAATCCCTTGCATTATCTTCAACTTAACATTATCAAACATTGAATCAGTTACATGTCATCAATCTCTCCCTTTAGAATTGATGGAAACATAATATATTATCACACTATAATATTTCTAATACAATATGAAACATAACAATTTGATATTCATCAAATTACCAAATAGTTTGTTTTGATAACTGATAAAAATGTTTGACCATCGGTAAGCTCTGTGTTAGCTTAGATTTGATTCTTGCAGCTTTCTGTGTTTTTCATACTGATGTGTTGTGTTCTCTTCTTGTGTCAATTTATCTCTTTTTACTCTTCTTCTTCTTGATGTCTCCGTCTTTTGTCAGCAACTCTCCCTATGGATATGATCTCTCCCTGTCGGAGTAATCTGATAATGGATAATCTTTCTTCTTTTTCTGAAGACTGTGATAATATGGAAACTTTCTCTCCCTTTGACAAAAATGCCAAACAAATATCTCATAGATATCTGACATTAATGTCAAGTGATCTTTTCTCTTGATCCATAATATTTTCCTTGAATTTCCCTTATCCATCAGCAATATATCAATATGATCTAGTGCTCGGTTCTGATATATACCTTTCTGTATATAGATGTAGCTTTGAATTTCATCTTGTTGCTTGCATCAACATGAATGATATTCTGATAATATATGGGTTGATGCAGCCTTCAGTCTTTTACTAACTGGTAGACAAGGGTTTGACCCCTAGTCTCTTTCTCAGGTACTCAAATGTATCCTTGGGCAGTGGCTTGGTGAAGATATTGGCCAATTGTTCTTTAGATTGCACATACTCAAGTATCACCTCTTTTTCTTGAACTTGTTCTCTTAAATAATGATACTTGATTGCAATGTGTTTAGTCTTGGAATGAAAGACTGGATTCTTGGAAATATTTATTGCACTAGTTTTATCACAATAGATAATAACTAGTTCTGAGATCTTCATATGTATACCTTCCAGCAACTGTTTGATCCATGCAATATTTGAGAAGTTTGTAGTAGTAGAAACATATTCTTCTTCTGCAGTAGACTGAGAGATGCATCCTTGCTTCTTGCTAATCCATGTGACAACTCTATCACCCATAAAGAATCCTCCTCCAGTTGTGCTCTTCTGGTCATCAATATTTACATCCCAATCAGCGTCGGTAAACACCTTAAGTTCAAATTTTCCTTCTCTTCTATACCATAAGCCAAATTTCTCAAGATCCTTAAGATATCTTAATATTCTATTCACAGCAGTCATATGTGATTCCCTGGGGTTAGAAAAAAATCTAGCAACAATTCCTACTGCATGTGCAATATCTGGTCTAGTGTGTACAACATACATGAGTTTTCCAATCATTGATCTATTCCTTCTCTCAACAATCCTATTTTGTTGTGGTGTTCTTTGTGCACAAACTTATCTTTTTTATATCATGCTCATTACAGAAATTAGTGAAGTCATCTAATATAAATTCTCCTCCTCTATTTGATCTTAAACATTTTATATCCTTACCACTTTGTTTTTCTACCATATCCTTATACCATTTAAACATCTTGAATGCTTCAGATTTTTCTTGTAGAAACATGACTGTCATCATTCTAGAGTAATCATCAACAAAGAGAATAAAATATCTATCTCCATAATAGCTCTTTTTCCTCATATGTCCACATAAATCAGTATGGACTAATTCTAGAATATCATCAGATGTATGGGTTTTACTTTTGAAACTAGACTTTGTCATTTTACCTTTTTGACAATTTTTACACATGATGTTGTCTGGCTTTGTCATCGTCGGTAAGCCTCCTACACTTCTTCTTCTTCTTATTTTCATCATGTTGTCAAAATTCACATGACACAATATTTTGTGCAAAAACCATATGTGTCCATTTCTAGTCATTAAGCAAGTGGTGTTCATATCATAAAGATAGAATAAGTTACTTTTAGTCTGTTCACCGGTACCAATCAGTTTTCCTGATTCATTGAAGATCTTTGCCTTATTATTTTTAAATGGTACTCTGTGACCATAATTATTCAGCTGAGAAACACTCAACATATTATAATTCAATCTATTTACCCATAATCATTTTCACATTTAATCAGGTTATTCAACATTATAGTTTATTTACCTTCAACCGGACAAGGTGTATCATTACCCATTCTTACTATACCACCATTATAATACTCAAAAGTGTTAAACTTTTCTTTTTCACCGGTCATATGGTGAGTGCAGCCACTATCTATAATCTAGATATCATTCTTACTAACCTTAGATATGAGTGCATTTTCTTCATACCTTTCATCTTCATCTGAATCATCCTTCATAACTACAAATACCATCTTGATGTCATCATTAGGTTCAGTGTCAGTGTCTTCATCTTTGCAAGCAACTAGATAGCTAGCCTTCTTGTATTTATCCTTGTAGTCTCAAGTATCCTTTCTTTTTGATTGTCTGTAACCTCTATAATCTTTGTTATCACCTCTATCAGATTTCTTCTCAAAAGATCTGTCACTACTTTTGTCATCTTTTCTTTTGTTAGGACATCTTGCAGCAAAGTGTCCAATCTCTTTACAATTAAAGCATACAAGTGGTAACTTGCCTTTGTATTTACCTTTGCCTCTTTGCATTCTCCTTGCCATGAGTGCTTCTATTTCATCTAGATCTTCTTCTTCACTTTCACTTTCACTATCTCTTCTAGATGTGTATCTCTAACTGGATTTGCTTATTCTCATAGAAGACTTAAATGCAGACTCTAAGTTTGGTAAGACACTATTATCAAAGTTATTCATCTCAAATGAAATCAGTCTATCAATCAAACTATCAAGAGTAATTTTATTGTTTTCTACTGCTCTCATTTCTTGAATAAAAGAAACTCTAATAGCATATACAGGCAATAAGGTTCTTAAGATTTTACTTACCACTGTCTCCTCTTCAAGTGTACCTCCAACACCTTGTATAGCATTGACTACTTCTTTTATTATTGTGTTGTACTGTGTGATGTTTTCTCCTTCTTTCATTCTGAGATCATCAAATTTTTCTCTAAGGCTTTCTGCCTTAGCTCTCAGAACATTTGCATCACTGCCATGTACAAGCTTCAGTTTGTCCCACATTTTCTTTCCAGTTGTGCAATCTTTGACATCTTCAAATTTAGCATCAAAGAGAGAGGAAGAAATCTCTATGACCATGTAGTTGTGCTCATGCTTCACTCTCAATTGATCTACTGTTAATGGTCCTATGGGAAACACATATTCAATATTTAAGTATTGAGTAACATCATTACCAATACCTGATAAGTGGAGTCTTATCCTACTTTTCCATGAAGCAAAGTTGTCTTTGTTAAACTTGGGAACATCTCATTTATTCATCTTGTGATCTTGACTTAGGTCTTGAAACCTTCCTTCTAAGCACACAAGCTCTGATACAAATTGTTAGTAATAACTGAGAGGGGGGGGTTAATCAGTGGCCTCAAAAATTTATCCTTTAATCACTAACCACCAATCAAATAAATCTTAGATTATTAAGTCCCTACAAGATGCATGCCTTGAAATAATTATAATAATTAAATATCTGTCAGTTTTCCTTTTCTGACCTTATTCTCCTTGATAACCAATAAGCAGTAAAACTATTTACCGATACTCAGTAAATATGCAGAGTATACCAATCAATCCAGAAATGTATATGTGAAATGTAAAACAGTAAAGTAATAAGCCATACACACATAACACATGGATTTTAACGTGGAAACCCTATTAAGGGAAAAACCACTGGGACCGGAACCCCAAATTTTCACTCTTCTAAAGTGAGCCCTGTTAGGAGCCAACCCTGTTAAAGGTTACAAACACACTATTAGGTGTGACTTTTTCAGAGGATTTTAATAATATAATGTCACTTGATATCTAGCATGTATATGCTACCAATATTGATCAACCTCTATGGGCACAATAGGTATCTGGCATATTTGGTACTACCTAACTGCTTCAGCCTCCTTCTTAGACTATGTGTCGGTACTAGGCACTCAATGCTATCATCATGACAATATTTTTGGAAATCTTTTAGGATATACCTCAATTATAGAAGACTGTTAAGTCCTACTCTATTAAGAGACTTAATGCTTCAGTGGTTAAACTAAAACAAAATGACCTATTTCTAATGCAACTTGAATTGTAGATTTTTACATCTATTTAAGTACAATACCTCTCTGATTAATGTATCAATTCAATTATTTGTGCTCCACACTTTCTTCTTTGTGATGTTGTGCTTCACTATTCGTTAGTGTCCATAGAATTCTTTAGCTCTTCTTCAACTTGATTGATCAGGAGTGTATGAGGTTATCCTTCATCATTTTCTCTTTAGCATCCTCTTTCTATTCACTCCCCTTCCCATGTATGTGATTTCTTATGAAAATGAATTATGTGTGTCTCTTATATAGACATGATATTCCTTAATTCTTGATTCTTGATACTTGGTGTGAAAAAAAATCCAGCCAATCTTCTTTAAACCATAACTCTTGATTTATCTCATAGTTATCTTCTTGCCAATTGTACAAATCTTCTTTAAATTACTTACTTAACTCTGGTAGAATAAAAAAAATAAAACAACCAGTTAAGTCCATCCTTAAGCTCTTCCAGCTAGATATTTAGTCATTTTTTGAACTCTCTATTTTGTCGGTCAAATCTGCAGTTAGTCATCGGTGATAACTTCCAATTCCTTTGGTGTGACTCCAGTTAACTTCGGGATCTCTGTCTGTCAAGCATCATTGGATTTTTCTTGTCGGGTAACTATGTTTTTAGCTCGTCAGGCATCCTGTGATTTTTCTTCATCTGGAAACACCATCTTCTGCTCATCGAGTATCACTATGAATTTTGTTCTTTGCCTTTACCAATGGTGTGCACTCTGTCGGTGTTGTCTTTGACTTAGTGAATACTTGGCTTTTATGCATTTTTGAAAGCATAACCTTTATTCCATTGATTCTCTGAAGTCTTTGGCATTATGTATATGACCATACAGATGATATCAAGTTGACATCAATGACAATACAAACCATTAACATATTTAATGCCTACAATATCTTCAACTTAATATTATCAAAAATTCAATTAGTTACATGTCATCATGACTTTCAAATTTGAACTACTGAACTTGGCCTTGAAATATTTGACCTTTTGCATTGATGGACTTATATATTTGAACCGATAGATTGTGTTCTTGGAACTAAACTTTTGAAAATAAATCACTAGATATTCCACAATACTAAATTCATTGAACCATATCGAACTACCTTGAACCAATTAAACCATATTGAACTCAGTTCAAACAGTGATTAATATGAGAAAAATCACATTTTTAAATGCTAAATATGGGGTCTAACATGTTTATATTTATCTCTTTGACACGGCACGAGAAAAAATCTTTAATATTTTACCATACAAACCATAGTTTATCTAGAGATCATGCGAGTGCTTTATCGCCAAGTCACTTAGAGTTTTTTCTAACCCTGGTTAAATCATGAGATCTAGGGCAAGCCACAGATCTTCTTCTTCATCAATGGTTCTTTCAAGGTCTCTATAAAATATTCTTAACTCTAAATTTTTTCTGAGATTATGTGTTGGCCACTCATTTTAACTTTACCTTGCATCTAGTTTACTTCTTAACACTGGGTAACTCATTTCTTCTTGTATCTGAATCTCGTAATAAACTTTACTAAGATTTTATTTGACCATGATCACATCTAGAGAGTTAGAGATAAAGGAAACCTCCAAGTTGCTGAATAAAACTCTTAACTTAGGTATCATCTGGAGATCTAGCTCTAGTCGTTCATCAGAGATGAGATCTCTGATCCTCGTTGAATCTCTAATATTTTATCTTAACCTTAGGTTTATTCAAAGATCACACAACAAGGTGAAAAGATAACCCTGTTATGACTCTAATGTTATCTGGAGATTCAGAGATAACTAAGTCTCTGAATCATTGATCATCTTGACTAACCATGGATCTATTCAGAAATCATGTGCACACCGTAAGATTTAAATCATGTCGATGGTCTATATATTTTCTTATCAACTTAGCTTTTGGTATTAACATAAATTTAATTCAACTGGAGATTACACGACCAAAAAAACTCTAATTCACTAAATGTTTTATTTAACCTTGATTTTATTCAAATATCATGCGAAAACAACACAATGAAAACTTGATCTACGCCTTGCGCTAAATATTTGAATCATTCTATAATTTCTCATATTATCTAGAGATTACAGGAATGCCCTTGATCTTACTTTTAATTTATGGCTCACGCTGAATCTCACAATATTTCTCTTTAACTCTAGTTTGTGATGAGATTATGCGACCAAAGGCTATCTCACAATCTCATAATGTTTGGGCTAACTTTGGTCAAGTCTAGGGATTTAGATATAAAGGCTATCTCTGAATCTCTTGAAAACCTGTCTAACCTTGGATTTATTTGGAGACTTCACAAATACCATAGATTTTCTTAGCCACTTAAACACGTGTCTGCATCTTAGCTCATTACCTTTTGATCGCATAATAATTCATGACTTATTGACTTTTTCTAGTGATTCAATGCCAAAAATGCATCTCTTTCTTCATCAATGGTCCAGATTCATTCACGAAAAACCTGACTTGGCTTTGATTTTACCACTCTTGAACTTGGTTCATTCAGAGATTTAATGACTAAATAAAACTCTAAGTCATTGAATAATTCGTGTAACTTGGGTTTAACCTAGAGATCACATGCTAGCCCTCAAATGTTTTCTTGATCAACAATCAACACTAAGTCTCATAATATTTCTATACTTTACCAATTCTTCCTGACATTACATGGCAACCCTTGATTCTTCTTTGATCCAATGACCTGTGCTAAATCTTGAGACTATCTTCTTAACCATACTTTCATTTCGAGATCAGGAAACCAAGTTATCTTTGAATCTAATAATAAACTTTACTTGTCTTATCCTCAACCATAGGTTTTATCTAGAGATTACGTGACAAGATTTATCTCCAAGTCTATGATATATTTTCTAACACTAAGGTTCATTTGGAGATCATGCACAAACCACATGATCAATCCAAGGATAAAACAAGATCTACGAGTATAGCTTAATCACTAAACAAAAGATTGACATTGGCATTTGTTTGGAGATCATGCGCCAGCCGCTCATCTCAAAACATATCAACAATCCTTGCTTAATCTCATGATGAATCACTTAACTCTGATTTCTTCTGGAGATCACGCAACAAATAATAAAGTAAAATTTGTCTTGGACTCGGTTTGGATTACGAGATTCAAAAACTAAGATATCTCTGAATCACTAAATATTTCTTGTAACTGGAGTTAAGTCATGAGATTTGGCATTATCCACACAATTAAAATTGCATCTACGGTTGTCTCTAAGTTTTTTAATCTTTGAACCAACTTCACATTTTTTTAGAGATCATGCACCAACTTCACGATGACATAAAAATCAACCGGCTGTGCTTAATCTCTGAATGTATAAGAGAATATCCCATTCTTCTCAAGATTAAGAGATAAAATCTTGTGCCAAGTTTCTGGACAATGAAGAATATTTGGTTCTAATTGCAAGATTAGGAGATAAAGGTAACGACTAAAATGCACAAGACTTAAAACCTCTTAAGCTACTCAAAAATAGTAACTTCAAATTAGAAAAAGGTCATGAAGGTCTAGGATTTTTTTCATGGTAAGGACATAAATGACCTAGGGTTTAAGGTTTTCAACCATTTTTGAATCACAGTGCTTCATAATTAGACACTTGCAGGAAAATTTGATAGTACACTGGAACATACCTTGACATTTAAGGCACAAACTAACATTAGCATCCTAAATCTTTAGCAACACTCAGAAAAACTAGAAATATACCCAACATGGAGCACAAAGGTTTTTTTTTCATTTTTGAAGTAGAAGGTGACAGAAAAATAGGTGTTAGCTTTACCTAATTTCAATAAAGTATTTCAAGTAGACTATGATGCTAGTGGAAATGCAATTAGAGCTATCTTAACTCAATAAGGAAGACCTATTTCTTATTTAAGTGAGAGTTTGGATGATGCTAAATAAAGGTATTCAGTGTGTGATAAGGATTTATATTCTATAATACAATCTTTGAGGAAAGGGATAGTTTATTTGTTACCTAGGGAGTTTCTATTATATATTGATCATTAAGCATTGAAGTATTTGAGCAGCAAAGGTAGGTTGAATCAAAGACATATGAGATGGGTCGAGTTCATTTAAAGCTATATATTTATGTTGAAACATAACGGTGGTTTGTCAAATAAAATTGTTGATTCTTGGAGAAGGACAATGAATTTGTTGAGTGAAATGAAGATTACAGTATTCAAATTTTAGGAATTGAATGTCTTGTATGAGGAAGATATAGATTTCACAAAATCCTAGATAGCTTGTAAGGAACCTATTGTTTCCAAAATAAGTAAGTGATTGAAATATTTCATTCAGGATAGAATTTTATTCAGAAGAAGTCAACTATATATACCTAGGATTTACATGAGAGATAATATGATTAAGGATAAAAATAGTGAAGTTTAGCAGGAAATTTTAGCATTGATAAGACAATAGCTTTGGTAAGTGAGAGTTACTTTTAGCCACAAGTTCAGATTTATGTGAGGAAATTTGTTCAGAGTTTCCAGGTATGTCAAGTTGCAAAAAGTAGTAGTCAGAATGTAGGGTTGTATACACCTTTGACAGTACTAGTTAGACCTGGGGAGGAGATTAATAGGGATTTTGTACTTGGTTTTCCAAGAACATAGAGGGCTATGATTCAACATTTTTGGTGGTAGAAATATTTTATAAGCTGACACATTTCATTCCTTTTAGAAGGACTACAAAAGCAGTGCATGTAGTTTATTTATTCTTTAGAGAAATTATGAGATTGCATGGATTACATAAGAGCGTTGTTTTAGATAGGGATAGAAGGTTTGTTGGTTATTTTTGGAGGAAATTTTAGAATAAAATGAAAGATGATTTGAAGTTTTGTTCTACTTTTCATCCACAATTTTATGGACAAAAAAAGGTTGCGAACATGAGTTTAGGGAACTTGTTAAACTGTTTAGTTGTAAATAATCCTAGAAATTGGGATTTAGTTTTTCCACAAGTAGAGTTTGCTTATAAAAAATTAGTAAATAAGAGCAGAGGGAAGACACCATTTGAAGTGGTTAATGGGTTTAATCCTAAGGGATTGGAAAAATTAAGTGATATCATTCATGATGTTAAGAAGAGTTATAAAGGAGAGGAATTTTCTAAGGTTATGAGATCATTGCATGAAGGAGTGAGACATAATTTGGAGGAAATGAATCAAGTTTATAAGAGGAAATTAGAAATGAAGAGAAGACATAAGTAATTCAAAGTAGGAGATGAAGTTATGGTCTACTTGTAGAATGGTATATTTCCTATTGGTACTTACAACAAGTTGAGGATGAATAAGTTTGGTCCTTACAAGATCTTGAGGAAACTTGATTCAGGGAATGCATATGAAGTGGAATTACCAGAGGACATGGATATATCATCTATATTCAATATTGCATATATGTATGAGTATCATAAATAAAATTAGAGTATGAGTGAAGGGTCATATGTTGGGAAGCAGTATCCTAAGAATATCCGAGATCAGATAGAGAAGATTGTGGACATCAGAATTGGTCAGAGTACAAGAGGTAAGTAGTATATGGAGCATCTTGTCAAATGGAAGGACATACCAGTGGAGGATTCTTTATGGATTTCTCAAGCTAAGGTTGACATCTATTTTTTTCCTTTGTCCTCAGTAAAGTGAGAGGATCTTTTTTTCAGTACGCTGGGTGTCTGATGCAGGAGTATCCTTGGATCTTTGCAATCTTGCATCAACCAAAAATATTTTTTTCATATTTGGTCAGTCCTCTATTTCTATTAGTGGTCAATTTGTGGTTGATCTTTTCTGTTGCGATCAGTAAAGTGTGTTCATGGCTTCATTTTAGGACTTATCCTATGATATTATGTAATTTGGATTCATTGCAAGTGAGATTTTTTAGATTCTTTTCTTGATTATCTTGTTCTTCATTTTCCTGGTTAGTCATTGTATTTTCTAGTCATTTTCCAATATTTTGATGGGAATCTCCATACGGGATCATGCCATGTCATTGATACATTTGAGGCTGACATTATTTTTATGATCTCATATCTTATTTGTTACATTGGTGGTTGAGCCTGATGATTTTGGGACCTCACCTATTTGTTGTAACATGTTTTCTCAATCATTGGGAAATGTGATCTTTTTTGGCCGACGAGTGTAGACACCTAAAATTTACCATGTGTACCTCAAGCATACCAAACTGCAAATCTAAGCCAAATGGTTCATAATATCATCAAATGGACATTAAATCAATGTAAATCAAATGGACAAAATTCAAATCAATTTAAAAGGTCAATCAAATCATGAAATCAATTAATTAAATTCAAGCCTAAAGGGATTAATCAAATTATGCAATGGATTTTTCAATTGTATAAATCAAATCAAAAGGGATCAAATCCAACCCAATCACCCTTCATGGCTAATTTAATTAAAGGATGGAGTTATTTAATTCCTAATTTCTTTTGAGATAACCAACAAACTTTCCCTCCATTTGCAAATGCCTCAAAGCTTTTGACTTAACCAAGATTTGATCATGATCAACTCACTCTATCCCCTACCCTTGGAAAATGCTATAAATACAAGCAAATTCCTTTGTATTTGGATCCAAGATTTCAAGAGCAAAAGCATCCTTATTTTAGGCATATTGAAAGCATATTGAGGAGCATTTTGAGAGATTTGAGAGAGTTTTAACATTTTCATTATCATTTAGTACCATGTTTAGGAGCATTTGTTAAGTTCTTTCATGATCTTGGAGTATTGTTGAGCATTTTAAGCATTCTAGCTAGATTTGAGCATTGAATTTTCATACATATCTCATTCTAGGATTGTCCTTGAGAGAGATTAAGCCTGAGAGCTCTCTTAACAAAGATTGGATAGAGAACCATGAGATGATATAGTTTGCTAGTTTCAATTCTTAGATTAATTCATTTATCTTTCCATAGAATTGTTGCTTTCATTCTTAATTTCATGAAGGTATATTTTCTTACACACATAATGGTGCCCACCGTGGGGATCTAAGCCTCTATTTTAACATTTTTATTTTGACATTTGTTCTGTTTTCTTTGTTTTTGATGTTTATTCTTGCAGAAAATAGGAGAAGAGCCGCATATGCGATGCAAAGCGCCACTTACCAATGCCAACATGCCACCTGACAAGCCTAATTTGTCTCCGTCTTCTTCTCTGTTGCCACTTTTCAGATAAATCAAACCACCTGTCAGATAAATCAGAACGCCTGTTAGATAAAGTGCACCGCCTACTAACGTTTAAAAGCCACTTACCAGCACTTTCTAATCACCCTTTATCATTTCTGCACCGCTTGATATCTTTATTTTATCGCCTGTTAACATTTAAGAGCCGCATTGTAATAGAAAAAGGCCGCTTGTAAAGTTTAAAGTGATGCTTGTTAAAATTTGATAGCCTCTCTTTAGCTGTTAAATGCCACATTGTAACTTTTGCTTCAAATCAATTTTCAGTTTATTCTATCACTTTTATAACTCTCTGTGTTTTCTTTTGCTGCAGATGAAAAATCACCCCAAAGTATAGAAAGCAGAAAAGTGTATCACAAGGCCTAGCAGAGAGGTAAGGGCTAAGACCAAGAATGATAAGGAAGTTCATAATGCAAATTTGTTAGAAAGCTTATTTGAAGAAGAACACTTATATGATCATTATATTAAAGTGTTTTTCACTTATAAGAGAAAATTTCCTACTCTTTGAGTAAATTTGCATTCTTATGTCCTTAAAAGCTTTCATTAATAAATCTTTCATTCAAAAAGGCTTTTAGGAATTTTTGTGTCTTGTAAAGGTTTTCAGGTTTTTCTTCACTTTGTTGTGCTTTGTGTTGACTAACTTTGTTGGAGGAGATGGAGTGGGAACGATCGCCACTAGGTGAGTAGAAAACAAGAAAAAATAAAATTTTGAAAAATGCACCTAGCCCTTTTGCTAGCTTCAAAATCAGGTATTCCACTCATCAAGCTTGCATTTGATTAAATTGTGGCATTCTTTGAATCTAGAATAATTAGAAAATATTTTCTTTCCTCCAAATTGAACAAGCATTAGGCATATGCTCTTCACTTTTCAAAGTGAATCAAAAAGCCAAATGTGCAAAGCAAATTTGGTAGAAGGACAAAGATAGGCAATTGAACCACATATTTCCTTTTTAAGAACCTCCTTGTCAAGAGGTTGAAAATGAACAAACTTGCTTAAAGTGTTTGTAATGAAAGGAAGACAATAGGGATATGCTCTTCACTCTTTGAGTGAATCAAATTCAAAACTTGTTGGACCAAGTTCATTTTTTTCTTTTATGCACATGTTAGCTAAAATAGATCTTTAAAGGGCCTACCTCCCGAGAATTGCCTTACGAGGATGGTGAGAGGGAACGACCCAAAGTGAGAGATACTTTCTTTTACCACAATATCCTCTGACACACTATAAAATAATGCACTTTTCCTTAATCATAAAGTGACTAAAACTTGTACAAGCCATCCTCACTTCCTCTAGTAGTCCTTCGGGATTGCACAAAATCATACTTTGTGCGTGTGGGAAGCCCTCAAAGGGGTAAAGGATCTTGACAAGGTTTAGACCAAAATAGGTTGAAACCTGATAAATTAGTAGACCTCCCTTTTTTAGAGCCATGTTTAACAACCAAATTTGTTGAGGCTAGGGTAGACTGCTTGGAAGATATTCTTGTATAAACCATGTTAAAACATCTGAGAACATACACTTTAGTGTGGTTTTAGGGATATGATGTAATTCTTATGTGTGTGCTGAGTTTGTATTTTATTTTCATGTAAGAATACTGTTGATGAATCTGATCAAAAACATTAAAAGTTTAAACCCTGAAAACAATTTTAAAATTGACAAAATCCATTTTGATCAGCAAAGCACCATGTACAACCATTAAAGGGCCACTTACAAACAAAGTTGGGCCACTTATCAAACTTAAAACGTCGCATAAGAACATCAAACAACCACCTGATAACTAGAAAAAGCCATGTAACAACATTACATATACGCCAGGAAGAAAAGAAATGTCGCCTACTAACTGCAGAGTGCCACGTACAAATATTCCAGTGATTACGTACTATCAGTGAAAGGCCACCTACACACAGGTAAGAGCCACCTAATAACTTTGAAAGGAAAATAGTGGGTATTTTCCAAGAGTTTCACAAAAAGATAATTTTCTTTTTGGATACCATTTTCGACATTCTACCACTAAGAATACTGATCTTGATCAAAATCCACCATTTTTGGGCATCTTACCATTTTATTCTCAAATTGATCACTTAGTGAGTTTTGAAAACCTGAGATCCTCATTTCAACATATGCTAATGTCGGTTGTCACCCGATGTCATTACATAAAAACTACCCTACAAGCAGACGGATCTTATTTGAGACAAGAGTATCCTCTCTCGGGTGATCCCTTCTCCGCAAACCCTGTGCACGAAACCATCAAAACAATAGAATTGATGATGTCTTTTCCATTTGGTCATATAGATCCTGATCAGATTAACCACATGAACAAGGAATTAAACAAACAAGGAAATATAGATCCTAACAACCAAGGATCCAACACCAATATCAGTGGAGGAACAAACATAGACCCTAACAACCAAGGGATGAATAACACCAA